>NQII01005050.1:3497-88493 GCA_002778355.1 Clitarchus hookeri | reverse complement strand
CCCCCTCCAGCAACACGATCACGTATTCTCTCTCACTATCTCTCTCACCCTCTCTCTGGGGCGTTTATCATGGTATTCCTTCGCACGCAAATACTCTCACTCCCTAAAGTAATGAATAAACATTATTCTGAATTTTCTCAGTTAGTTTTAATCCCTAACTTTAACACTTTAAATAAATAAACACCAATACACCAACCTCAGTATTATTTTTTTTTTAAACAGTTGCGTTAAAAGAAACAAATGAACATTCGTGTTCAAAAAATTTGAATAGAAATTTGAGTCTCATCCGGTCATCCACAATACGTATGGACAACCAATTTTACCGGAAAAAGTTTGTGTCTGGTTGTATTTCAAAACCCATTCGCTCAGATCCACTTTCATGGCTGTATGGTTTTTATTGCCACGTGTCTTGTACTTTCCTGCTAGTAACAGATGTTCATTACTAGCGTAAACTAATTCTCACTGTCCCAGTCCAGTTTCGAAATATCTTCTTACAATGACGCCGAACCAATAACAAAATAAAAGCCGCAGATGTGCACATGAGATTTATATATAATCTAGTCTGTGTAGAACGCTTTCCGCGAAAATAAGGTGTCCCTACTGATTCGTAGACCAAGTACGTTCGGCGCTAGAGTGACCTAATTCGGATTGCCTCAGTCAAGAACCAGAAAGTCTTCTGGCAGAGACAAGCGGCCTTCGGTCGGTGGTGTGCGCATAGGGGTTTTCTCGGGGATCTCCCTTGCCCTTGGATTTCGACGCTGCTCCATATCGGCTCTCAAGACCTCGATGTTAAGAGCCGCCCAAATCTCTTCACACTCACTCACCCTTATGCCGCAGGCGTAGATTCAAATCGCCTTAGAAGTGACATTAAGAAGCGTGTCAAATGCGTCAGCACATCAGCGTACATAGCTCTGAACAGTTGTGTGATCAAGGAACTGTAGGACTAAGCTACAGAGCTGTAAATTTATTGGCATTCGAAAACGAAACTCCGCCTCCTTTGCATAATGGGAGCCAAAGACTAACGAATTGCTGCAATATGATAGTGGGTGAGCACAATACAGTGGGCTCCGAACCAAGGATACAGGCAGCCGGCGACTGACGGTGCACCGGGCAGTGACACTCTCTCTGGGAGAATACAGGCAGTGCCACTCTCTCTGGGAGGATACAGGCAGTGACACTCTCTCTGGGAGGGGACAGGCAGTGCCACTCTCTCTGGGAGGATACAGGCAGTGACACTCTCTCTGGGAGGATACAGGCAGTGACACTCTCTCTGGGAGGAGACAGGTAGTGCCACTCTCTCTGGGAGTATACAGGCAGTGACACTCTCTATCTGGGAGAATACAGGCAGTGCCACTCTCTCTCTGGGAGGATACAGGCAGTCACACTCTCTCTGGGAGGAGACAGGTAGTGCCACTCTCTCTGGGAGTATACAGGCAGTGACACTCTCTCTGGGAGGATACATGCAGTGACACTCTCTCTCGCTCTGGGAGGAGACAGGCAGTGATACTCTCTCTGGGAGGAGACAGGCAGTGACACTCTCTCTGGGAGTATACAGGCAGTGACACTCTCTCTGGGAGGAGACACGGTTCTGTGCACGTGTGAAAATATCTACTTATTCTCCTACTAATCGTATTTTACTTCTAACTGAAAGAAACACCAAACTGGTGTTATACAGACATGAAAAATGTCACTGTCTCTACCTACATAGCTATATTTTAACTGATTCTGATCGGCACGCGTCCAGTGAATTTTGTAAGGACAAAGGGAAAGTAATTCCCCTTCTAAACATTGAATTAAGAAGTGTTAGGAGAACATATTTGTGAATTTGGAAACGTTAATTTTGCTTTATGTTTTTGAATGCATATAAATGCAATAATGATAAACATATAAATTATTTACTTTTACAATAATTTTGCAGTTTCACTATACCAACGCATGAATAAGGTGATCACGCTCATGTTAATAGTAATTGTACATATGGTGGAAGGATACTCAGTTTACATACAAGTAGATATTAAGCAAGGCTTTCAAAAATGCTCAGTTTACCGAGGACAGCCTATAGTTTAGTATAGCACGTATTCACGCACTGTCCTATGTTAGTTCCGAACGTCAATTTAAGCTGCTGCCGTACTAGGTAAATGTGAGTGCCCAGTTCCGCCCACAAACGCATGCGCAACAAAGCACGACCTCGACTATCCACAAACTCGTAGTAAGTTATTTATCATTCAGTGCCTGTTGGTCGTAGAGGTCCGCCCTGCAATGGGCGAGTGTCTTCTATCCCTAACGAACTAGTCTTCATTTCTTTCTTATTTGAACTTACCTAAAGTATATATATTTTTTCTAATAAAGAACTTTAAATATTTCCCTTCCTTATTTCATTATACAACTCAAACCATTAAGTCACGAATAAGTTTTTAATGTTACATTTCGCAATGAATATATTTCAGTTCGGAGCGGTACCAGAGCCATTATAAAGCTGTGTCGTACACGGCGTCATTACAATTGTGTATGTTATTGATGCTATTGGCACCAGCTGTTTATGATTCCTGTCACACGCGAGGGTCTTCCTATATTGGAAGCTGCCTTTTGCCGATAAAATTGTAAATCATCACAGCCACTTCCTGTGCATTCCATAAGCAGAATTTTTGGAAACTCAATGCCCAAACTCAAAACATAGTTTCTTTGGAGCAATCGTAAAACAAAAATAATTTGCACGTATATCCAAAGAGGATGTTTGTATCATTTAATTGTATTAAAAGTTGCGTCGTAACGCCTGGACAACAAGACTGTGCCATCACGCATGTACGACAAGTTGCATAGGTCGTAGGCATGCGACACTAAATTATTACATACGCAGCGTCGCGCGCCTACTTCCTATGCAACTTGTCCTACACGCATTATCACACAGCCTTGCTCTGCATGTGTTGTACGCCACAACTTTGAACACAATTATTTAATATAAAAATACTTTTCCGAATACAAGTGTATAGGGCTTTTGTGTTACTATTGGTCCAAAGAAACTATGTCTGGAGTTTGGGTGTTGAGTTTTCAAACATGATGTATAGGGCACTGGGAATGAAAGAGTTTGCTTCTCTCAATAAAACATTTCCTGTATATTTTTTAATTAAAATAATACAATTTGGCATTATGGACGAATCTTACTTAACTTACGTCATTCTAAATATGCATATGCTTGATACATTGCTGAAACTTTAAACATGTACTAATTACTGTTGTTATAGAAACTATAAAATGGCAAAAAAAAATATTACACAGAATATTTTATATTATGCTCTAGTAAGTTTATCTTTCTATTATTATATAGTCAAGATTTGACGCGGCTGAATTCATTGTAGACCGGTTACAAACGTTTTGATTTTGAGTATGAGATTCCTCATTAGCTCAATGACATGGGATAGTGGCTCCATACAGGCATGACAGCCAGTAAGGAAATAAAACTGCGGATATGTGTACAAAAGGTTGAATTAAAAGGAATCTGTCAACTTTTACCGCGGTACAACATCCTCTCTAACCATTGCGCATGCATGTTTTTGTGTGCGTGTGTATTTACATGCAGATGGAGTGGATACATGACTGTGTGAAGCTGTTAGTACACTTGAGGAACTCAATGTTTTTTATGGCAAAATTCTATTTTTAAGTTTAAATTTTCAGTTTGCGAAAGCCGATCTTTGTGACTTAATGTGTAGTGTACAGCATCAATAACAATTCTTCCTTCACTCGTAGTTTATTTCGAGGCAATGTCAAGCAGCGACGCCAATGGTGGCAATCGGGTGCCAATTGTGCAAGCTGAATAATCTGCTAATGTGTAATGTCGAACAATGTAGCAACAGCTGTATTACATGAAGTAAAATTTGCATATCAGATGCCTGGAGTACCAACAAAATAATTTTTCTTAATAATGTAATGTCGTTCTAAGAAAACATGCCAAAAGGAAGGTACTTGTACACTTCATCCCTATACTCACAAACTTACACATCGTTTGCTATTTATATAGCATGTTCATTTCCCGGTACAAAAATAGATGGTTTTGCGATTAAAATTGTAGTTACTTATATCTGTTAAAATATGAAAATGCATTCGTTTTAGGAATATATAATAACATTTCCAACGTACTGTTACTATTTACAATAATTAAATATATCATTCATAAATTTAGATAATATTTTTGTCATGACTTAACGAAGAGAACCGAATATTTTCCCCCATATTTTCAAGTCTACTGCTCGGTTTAAGTATTTGTTTGTTTTTCAATAGAGAGTCGCCTTAACTGTAGGGCGAACGATCTCTCCTATACTCCTCTTTGGCATTGCCGTAAACTTCACGTAAAGGTCGCAGTTAGTATATTTCAAAAACTTTAAATCGTGAGATCTAAACGGAGCACAACTTTATTGTAGTAGAATAACCTAGGCAGCTATGCTTGAATTTAAGGTGTTAAATTACTAACCTAGAAGACCGTATTGTAGAGGAAATGGGTTTCGAGTGCAAATTTAAATGGATACTGCTCACTAAAAAAGACAATTTTTTTTATTAAGAACGTTATTTTCATAAAAGTAAAGAAAAACTGGATTTTATATGAGAGATATTCGAAACATTAACAGCTTAGCATCAGTCGAACATACGCCGTCATGGCTGAATGTTTACACGAATGTGCTGTGGGCACGAACTACCCTCGTTGTTTTTTGTTTCAGATGTTTTCTATGGCACAATACGCTCTTCATTGTTTGATTGACACCAAACTGCCACAGATGAAGACAAATGTATTTAAGACTGAAGCTAATACACTGCTGAAATCTTATCAGTTATTTAGAGGAAATATGGTGCTTGTTTTCGATTTTTTGTATTTTTTATTGCCCTCATTTGATAGGAAAGATGCACAGTCAGCCATATATCTGTGCAATAAACAAACAACGACCACACGAAGTAGAGAATTCGGCAATCTGCAGAGCACAGTTTTGAATTGTAAATAACCTGTTGACTCTGTTGATAGCTTCGTCTGTCAGTTTTTGTGCTATAACTGGGTCATAACAAACTGAATCTTCGCTACTAACTGCACAGTTTCTATCGTGCTGCTCTCGTTCTCTATTCTTACATAATGGCGTATACGTTTGCTAGTCAATAAATAGTAAAGAAAAGGTGCAGACTAACCATACACATTATTTTAGATCATTATCTCCATTCAATTTCTAGAACAGGGAGAAAACATATGTTCATGTTATTACTATTTTTATTTTCGTTCAGTGCCTCACAAAAAAAATTATTCTGCCTGGCCTGCCCTGCCTGCCTGGCCTGCCTGCCTACCTACATATCTACCTACCTACCTACCTGGCCAGCATTGTATAAATTAAGGCTCTGTGCGCACTTGCTACTGCTGTGCATTATGAATGGTTCGTATTACCATTACCAGAGATAAAACTCATAGCTCAAGTTTATGTCATCTCAGACACACTACATTCAAAATTACACGTTATACGCAATACCTAAAGACCACCAATAAATACGGGTCTTTAAGTATTAAATATAAATATTTAGGTGCTACTGTTGGAGTCCTGAAAAATTCGCAGTTTTTTTTTTTTTTTTGAGAACCAGCTAGAATTCACTGTAATTATTATTACAGTTAATACATAACTGGTCCATTCTGGAAAATTCCGAGCCAATAATAAACTTGCAAAAATTGCAGACCCATTCACGTTAAGGAGCCAATAATCAGTTTACATTTACTTGTTAATTTAAGGCTGATAGCTCAACCCGTGAAGTTTTCCGGAGCCATGTTACTGCATGTTTGCTCGTTCAGTCAACGTGCCCACAATCATGGGCACGTTTCAAACGAATGAAAGTTGTGCCACAGTAAGGCTTCAGTGCCCAGAACTTTGTCAGACTTCATTGTGGCTCATCTTATTTGTGGAATGTTCTACGCCTCTTTGACATGAATAGTTAATGATATATCACCGAGCACGCAGCGCATGTAAAAAAACTACATGATTGCATCACTTGAACTCAGAAACTAAAGTGTGTCCGGACGGGTTAAACGTCGTTTAAATAAGCTCTAGACAAGGACGATGTTGAACACACATGACTAACGTCGTGCTTCCATTTTTGAATAGGTTCTTCAGTCTACTGACCCAATATTTTGCCTACGACTGTACGTTGAACGGATCGCGCTGGTCACTTTCATCAGACGTTGGCAGCGCTAAGCGATCCGCCATTAAGCACCATCACGTATTAACTGTGCTCCGGCACGTAATCAGCTTACGAGATGGTCCGCTAGGTATCAGCACCGCTCGACCAGCTTGGAGCTCGGCCCGCTTCGTCATTCTATTTTACGTGTTGCGGCGAAGAGAGGAGCGAACTCATCTTCCGAAGTAAATTCTCGCAGACAGTTTTCTTCTCCTCAGCGCCTCCCCCTCATCCCGATCATCCCGCGGAGGGGGGGTGTAAAACGACGAAGCGATAGCTTGACAGTAAATTTTTTTTATGGCAACATGGTGGCACCACCCACCGTGGGTAGGAGAGGGCGGGGGAGGATGGAGGTGGGTGTTTCACTCAAAGTGGCTCTTGGGAGTTAAGTAGAGACACCGCGCTCAGACGGGGAAAACGACGAGCTGCGGCGGAGAGGAAGATGTGAGGATCGTCAAATCTCCGCGCCATGGAGACGCCTTTGCTCTGCGCTTGCTCTTCCGTAGATTGCAGCATCCTTCCCGTTACACTACAATGTCAATACTTCCGAGACGCCACTTTCAATCATCTTAAAATGCAATGATGCTTATTAACGTCCAAATTATTTTTATCCGTTTCTGAAACCGTGCGTATTAAATTTACCAAAACCAATCACGCAAAACACTATGAAGCGCAAGATTTAGAAAAAAAAAGTAAAGTTTGGTAATAAATTGGGATTGTAACAAATACAAAGAAAAAGTAATATCATACGCTTTTTAATTTAAATATGATTATAAATTTAATCTCAGCAATATACGGTTATTAATATATGCTAAGTGCTAGTAAGTTCCTCCTTTATCTCCTTTTCGTACTTTAACGTTAACTTGCGCGCGATAAAAATTAAAAAACTTATTATTGTACATCTGGGCCAAAAAATTTTAACTTGTAAACGTTAAATGTGATATAAGGTCATGCAATATAATCTGCAAAATTCGGTATGATTACACGTCTAAAGCAAATGTTACACTTTTTTTAAACAATGATAATAGTAACATTGAAATCACTTAGTGGAATAAACATAAGGGAACTACCTAACTTACTTAGACCCAACATTATCATGTCCTGAAGCGTCACTTTAGCTGAGGCTGCCAAGGCGTGGCACTCAGCACATTCCAATCACGGTTACACTTCATATTAGTTTTTTATATTAACCCGTATCGTTTAATGTACGTAGAGTGAAACAAATATTTATTTTCAGTAAACAAATCTTTGCATGGGTCAATTAAATAAAAACAACAAAATAATTTGGTTCCAACAACAAAATATTTAATTGCCCCTACACCAACAATTAATTTGGTAGCGCCAAACAAACTTTTTTTTATTCAAAAAACTTTTTCTCGTTGTTCTATAGGGACAACTTTGGGTGTGTAAGAATGTTAATAACAGTTTAAAAAGTTCAAAATGTCCGCCAGCAGCAGCAAAACACCGTCTGCAACGCTGTACAACAGAATGACAAACAGTAGTCACAGTTTACAAGGGAGTAAATTCACAGGCAGTTACAACCGCATCTCTAATGGCATTAGTGTCCGTGCACTGGGAAAAAGGTGTTGTTGAATCAATCAAAGTTTGTTTGGCACAACCAAATTAATTGTTTGAATAGAGGCAATGAAACATTTTGCTATTGGAACAACATGCGCAAATAACAATTACAAGTTCTACAGCTTCCAACAAATGTTTCATCCAGGAGCGACCGCGTGTCGCGATGGTAATGTGGCCGTGCACCGTCCTGCTGGAAAAGTAGTCGTCATCTGCGCTGGTGAACAACTGGCACAATGTTTTCCTGCACCGTNGTTTGAATAGAGGCAATGAAACATTTTGCTATTGGAACAACATGCGCAAATAACAATTACAAGTTCTACAGCTTCCAGCAAATGTTTCATCCAGGAGCGACCGCGTGTCGCGATGGTAATGTGGCCGTGCACCGTCCTGCTGGAAAAGTAGTCGTCATCTGCGCTGGTGAACAACTGGCACAATGTTCTCCTGCACCGANCGATGGTAATGTGGCCGTGCACCGTCCTGCTGGAAAAGTAGTCGTCATCTGCGCTGGTGAACAACTGGCACAATGTTTTCCTGCACCGTGATACGGTAGCTTTCACAAGTCACTGTTTCGTCAAAGAAGCATGGCCCGACAAATCCTCTGGCAGACATGATGCGCCACGCTGTTAACCCAGGAAGATTAACTACTTGCTCCACCACAGCCTGGAGATTGTAATAGTTCCAGTATGCAAACACTGAAAAAGCGGTTTCGTGGTAACCAACATTTTATTGGTGGCCACAAAATTCTTTCGTCAATATAGACATCACAAAATATTTTGCAGCACCAACAAACGTTTAATGCCATGCCAGTATTTCGTGGCAACTACAAAATTACGTTTGTGGTCCCCAACAATTAAAACCTAAAATTAACCTTGCCAGGAACGGGACTCGAACACTAGACTTCTCACATGTGAGCTCAGTGTGTTACCGTTGCTTTTTTTTAAGCTGACTTTATTGGCATATTGACCGATACATTTTTGTGTCGGAAAGAGCGTGTGTGGCGATGTTAAAGTATGTGTAGCTGATGTTTGACGAACTCAAGTTAAACCGACCTGATGACACATGTGCGCGACATGCGAACTGCAAATCTGCCCCGGAGGAACCGGAGCGCGAACTCACTACTCTCCGACTGCAAGGCATTGCGCCGCCTTGCTCGACGATAATGCACTCTCTGGAGCATGTAGATAACGTAAGTATAATATATGTCAAGACTGCACACTTCACCTCATGGAAAGTCAATTTTCTGGAAACATTTACGTGTAACATTTACTTACTTAGAATAAAGGAATGATATAAACGATGTTCTTAATAATATCCCTCATGAATTAGTTCGTAACTTGATGCAAAGAAACGAACACGGACAAATATGGCGTCGTGGCCACATAGAATATGGCCACTTCGAATATGCCACCCAGAACGCACGCGCAAAATATAAGGGGTGTAGTTTCAAAGTCACAGCAAAATTTTATTACTGTGGATGACATTAATGCTATTGCTGCCAACTAAATGTTTTGGAGGCAGCCAATAAATTTATCGTTAATAAACAAAAATTTTCGTGAGCAGTAAATAGCGTTCGTACTTGTCAATCTATGTGTTATTGGGCACCACAGCCAGTTTTTTTACCAACAGCAAAATTTCGCCTTGGAAAGTATCAACCGAACGGTTTTTGTAAATATTTTCTTTCGGTGCAGTTTAGGTGTTTGACAGTTCCATTCATTTTAAAGGTTACCTCATTAGTCCAAACAGTTACATCAGTAAAATTTTTGTTCTTCACAAGTGTTTGCAACCCACTCTCACAATTTAACACGCCTATCTGGTTCGACGCCTATCTAGGTCGTCTTCATGCATCGCGTGAAGTAACTTTGGAACGTAGGGCCTCTTATTTACTTGATTTTAAATGCCATGGACATTTGATTTACTGACGCCTGACTCACTCGCAGTTTGCCGTACGAGCTTCGACTTCCTGGGGGAACGAGTGTATGTGTGCAAAATAGTCCCTACACTTCCGCACCGTTCTTTCTTCGCATCACACGAAGTTCCCTCCCTCTCAAACTTGTCACCGTAATCGGGTCATTATTACAGACGACGGTGGTGCGGTAACGAATTATGTCCTACATTATTTCTGCACCTTAATCNGAAGTTCCCTCCCTCTCAAACTTGTCACCGTAATCGGGTCATTATTACAGACGACGGTGGTGCGGTAACGAATTATGCCCTACATTATTTCTGCACCTTAATAATATTCTCACATTTCCAACAACACTTAAAAAATCCACTTATGTTGCTCGAAAGAAAACTTTGTCACGTAGGCCATTTCCTCTACAACAGTACTGTCAATTGTGGCTGCAAATTGAACTGACGACAGTAGAATGGTTACACGTGCTCGCGCACGCCCAATGTTGTCCTTATATCATCAAATACACACATTCTCATCATACTGTATTTAACTGTTTCTCTGTCATTTAACGCACAAAGGGTGGTAACATTTATTTGTGGCATCCGATTTAACGCATATTAAGGTTAATTTTGGCCGTTACTGTACACTGCGTGACTCATTGGACAATGATATTCCCTATTGGAAACTATTCATGGGACGCCCGATTTTCGCGAAGGAAAGTTGCTGCCTAGTTGCATTTCAACGCACTTAAGCTCAGATCCGCTTTCACTGTTTCATGGTTTCAATAGCCACGTGTATTGTGCTATTCCGCGAATCACAGACGTTAATTACTGGAGTAAACTAATTCTCACTGACCCAGTTAAGTTCCGAAATATTTTCTTATATTGACGCGGAACCAATGATGAATAGAAAGCTGCTATATTTCGTAGACCTTGTAATTGATCTAGGTTATGATCGGTTCATGTTATTGTGGTTTATCTTAAAACAAACCTTTCAGCTCATTGGTTGTGTGTGACAAGGAAAAACGTTTTGTGTCGACTTATGTACACCATGCATTACAAAACGTCTTGTTTGCAACACCTGAACCCATAAAGATAAATATGTAAACGTACGGAAAATAAATTGTGCTTTTAAACGTTAAATATAAGAAAAATATTGTTTGATTTTTATTCGTATCAATTTCTTAATTCGTATTAAATGTTTGTTAATATTTCAATATATATATNTATATATATATAAAACAAAGTCGGGTTAGTTACACTATTTATAACTCGAGAACGGCTGGACAGATTTCAATGATTTTAGAATTTTTGGAATTGTCTGCGCCCGGAATAACATATAGGCTATTTAAACATCGTAAAAGTTCACGGAAAAAATAATTATAACGTAAATTAATTTACTCATACATTTTATATGGATGACATTTTTGACATGACACTAACTGAAGTTCAAGTATTTCCTCTAAAATAAATAAGGAATACTAACATGAAAAAGCATTGTGATTATAAATCAGTTATACTAACTTCGCTTTCGACTTTACAGATTCAGGGCCAGATGGAGGAACAACTTGATCAGCGTCAAGAGATCAACACAGCAATGAAAAGAGCAATTCTTCAAGATTTGCAGCAAGTACTTCATGAACATCATGCATTGGTCAGGCATTTTTGACATGACATCAACCAACACCTGTCAAAGGTGACAGTACGATTTGTTGTTTTTTTTTTGTCATAGAAACTGTCAAAGATTACCGGACGATTTGTTTGTTTTGTGCGAGTGAATAAATCTGGTGCGAGTATAATTACTAACAATGCGGCGACCCAGAATATCTAATCTTAACCAGCAAAGCCGTAATTCAATTAGGCTTCGAAACATTGCAAATCAGTTAACTGAAGAAGAACGAGAAATCGGAAGAGCAGAGCGCCGCGTTAGTATGGGCCGACTTCGTGCTTCTCAAACAGAAGAGCTAAGAGAGGCAGCCCGTGAAACGGCTCGGTTGGCAATGTGAAATCGTAGAGCTAATCACACAGATCAACAACGTGACAATCTCCAACGCGCAAGAAGAAACACTTCAAGTGTTGATTTGAATCGAGAAGCGTTTTTATACGATTCCATAATTGATTTCAGCACGCATGCTTTCGTTCACATTGATCCAATGGACGTTGTTTGCAAGCATAGTGGCGCACTGAAGTTTGCTGGAGAAACGCTTGGATTTTGCTGCCTTAATGGCAAAGTGAAATTGCCATTATTGACTCCGCCACCTGAGCCATTGCATTCATTGCTTCATGGCGAAACACCAGAATCACGACATTTTTTAGCGAACACTCAAAAATACAATGGCTGTTTTCAAATGACTTCATTTGAGGCAGACGTTATCCAAGAATACGGATTTAATCCGATATTCAAGGTAATTTGTGTTGAAGAGAGTAAATGTTCATTTTCTTTAAAATATAAGATTTAAGATAACAAAATCAAGGTAATTTATGTTGAAGAGAGTAAATGTTCATTTTCTTTAAAATATAAGATTTAAGATAACAAAAACTGTTCAAAATAAATAAATAAGGCATGCTAACATGAAAAAACATTGTGAGTTATACTGACTTCGCTTTCGACTTTACATATTCAAGGCCAGATTCACCATCGAATTGGATCATTGCAACCTCTTGAAGATGCACAGTATAAATTCTTACAAATATACTTCATGGGCAATATGGAGGAACAACTTGATCGGCGTCAAGAGATCAACATAGCAATGAAAAGAGCAATTCTTCAAGATTTGCAGCAAATACTTCATGAACATCATGCATTGGTCAGGCTGTTCAAGACGGCGTTGGAGCGCATGCCAAATGATGACTACAAAGTCGTGATCAGAGCGGATAAACGACCAGCTGGAACACACGAACGCACATTTAACGCTCCAACAATAGATGAAGTTGCAATCCTTATTGTTGGTGAAAACTTTGAAACACGCGATATTGTGCTTACACGTCGCGATACTGGGCAACTGCAAACAATATATTAAACACACCGTTCATATGACACGTTGCAATACCCGCTGATGTTTTTGCAAGGAGACGATGGATATCACTTTAATATCAAGATGATAAATACATTGAATGGTGAGTATCAATATCATAGTTTCATTTCAGAAAGGGCTGGCGAACAATCTTAAATAATTTATCTTAATCCCTTTTAAATATGCTAAAAGGAGCTTGGGGGATTTAGTAATCACATGGTTCTGTCCACCCCTTCAGGGAATACAGACATGAGCTTTCCTTCAAAGATACTAATTTAACTGTTTTTATTACAGGTCAGGAAACTACCAATAAGGTTAGCTCGATGAATTATTACGCATATCGTTTGATGATTCGTCAAAATGCTGACAACTATTTGCTGCGATTTCGTCGATTGCTACAGCAATATTGCGTCGATATGTACGTCAAAATCAAAACAGAGCGCCTAACTTTCATTAGGTTGAACCAAGCCAAACTGCGTTCAGAGGAGTAAATCCATTTACGAGATGCAATAAGTATCGAAGGAGATGCAGCTAATCTTGGTCGATTGACTATTCTACCAGCGACGTACACAGGTAGCCCGCGTCATATGCATGAATATGCGCAAGATGCAATGACATATGTTCGTCATTACGGTCGGCCAGATCTATTTATTACCTTTACGTGTAATCCGAAATGGATAGAAATTGTTGAAATGCTGCTTCCCGGACAAACATCAAGTGATCGGCACGACATCACCGCACGTGTCTTCAAGCAAAAAATCCGGTCGCTGATGAACTACATTGTTAAGCAACGCGTCTTTGGGAATACTCGATGCTGGATGTATTCAATTGAATGGCAAAAAAGAGGCTTGCCGCATGCACACATTCCCATTTGGTTAGTTGAAAGAATTCTACCAGATCAAATAGATGATATCATATGTGCCGAGATTCCTGATCCCGAAACCGATCCAAACCTACATGATGTTGTAATTACGAATATGATTCATGGACCGTGTGGCGCCATCAACCCCCAATCACCGTGCATGGTAAACGGCAAGTGTTCCAAACGTTATCCACAAAAATTGACGGCGGAGACCATCACTGGCAACGATGGGTATCCACAGTATCAGCGTCGATCACCCGATGATAACGGTCGAACTATCACAAGGAAAGTGAAAGGAAACGATTTCGTGGTCGACAACAGTTGGATTGTTCCATATTCGACACTTCTTTCCAAAACATTCAAGACACATTGCAACGTTGAGTATTGCAATTCGGTGAAATCCATCAAATACATCTGCAAATATGTTACGAAAGGCAGCGATATGGCGGTTTTTGGCATCCAAACCTCCAATACCAAAGATGAAATTACGCGCTATCAAGTTGGTCGATATGTGAACTACAATGGGGCTATTTGGCGTATATTCTCATTCCCTATTCACGAACGTCATCCCACTGTTGTACATTTGGTGATGCATCTGGAGAATGGTCCAAGAGTTTATTTCACCGCGTCGAATGTTGCTCAACGTGCTGAAGCACCTCCAGCGACAACATTGACCAGATTCTTTGAGGTTTGCCAAAGCGATCCGTTTGCACGAACGTTGATCTCCGTTTGAACTCGGAGATGCCACATTATTACACTTGGAACGCTTCATCGAAGAAATTTCAACGTTGGAAGCAAGGCGATGCGGTTCCTGGTCATCCGGATGTGCGTTCTACTGATGCTCTTGGTCGTATTTACACAGTTCATCCAAAGAATGATGAATGCTTCTATTTGCGGTTGTTGCTGGTGAATGTTCGTGGGCCAACATCATTTGAATCACTACGAACTGTTAATGGTATAGTGTGCACAACATTTCGTGCTGCATGTCAAGAGCTCAATTTGCTTGAAAACGATACTCATTGGGACACGACAATCGCTAAAGCAATTATTTCTGCAACGCCAAGTCAGATACGCACATTATTTGCTATCATCATTTCGACATGCTTCCCATCAAATCCACGTGATCTGTGGAACAAATACAAAGGTGACATGTCAGAAGACATTTTACATAGAATTCGTGTCAGTTCAAGAAATTCCGATCTTGAGGTGAATGATGAGATGCATAATCAGGCTTTGCTCTTTATCGAAGACATGTGTTACCTCATGTGCGGCAGTTTGTTAGTCAGGTTAGGAATGCCAGCGCCAGATCGAGGAATGAATGACGCATTTAATCGAGAATTAGAACGAGAACGTGAATATGATCGACATGAATTAGACCAATCAGTTCAAAGAATGTGCCCCTGTTGAACCCCCAACAGAAGGACGTGTATGATACATTAATCAAGGCAATTTATGAGGAATGGTGGCTTATTTTTCCTGGATTCCCCCGGTGGAACTGGGAAGATATTCCTCATGTCATTGATATTGGCCACTGTTCGAGCGAGATCCGACATTGCGGTAGCAGTTGCTTCTTCTGGAATAGCGACCACATTGTAAGAAGGATGCCGTACGGCTCATTCAGCGTTTAAACTACCGTTAAACCTTCAAACTACTGAAAAACCGACATGTAACATTGCGAAACGCTCCGCAATGGCCAACGTTTTAGTAGCATCTAAAATCATTATCNACATTGTTAGAAGGATGCCGTACGGCTCATTCAGCGTTTAAACTACCGTTAAACCTTCAAACTACTGAAAAACCGACATGTAACATTGCGAAACGCTCCGCAATGGCCAAGGTTTTAGTAGCATCTAAAATCATCATCTGGGACGAATGCACAATGGCGCACAAACGCGCATTAGAAGCACTTGACCGAACATTGAAAGATCTGCGCAATGACTCGAGATGTTTTGGAGGCGCAATGATTTTACTGTCTGGCGACTTCCGCCAAACACTGCCAGTCATTCCAAGATCGACTGCTGCCGATGAAATAAACGCTTGCCTCAAATCATCAAATCTGTGGCGCTATGTGAAGAAACTTCAGCTGGCAGCAAACATGAGAGTTGCATTGCTGAACGATCCATCTGCTGGAGATTTCTCCAAGCAATTGCTGACTATCGGTAATGGCCGTGTTCCTGTCGACGAATCGAGCGGATTGATTTCATTTCCTCCGAATTTTTGCAATTTCATCTCATCGAAAGACGAGCTCATCAAGAAAGTGTTCCCGAACATCATTGCTAATCACAAAAATAACAAATGGTTGAGTGAGAGAGCAATTTTGGCGGCTAAGAACAAAGATGTGGATGACTTAAATATAGTAATTCAGAATCAAATCGTTGGTAATCTGCATTCATTTAAATCTATTGACTGTGTAATAAACGAAGACAAAGCCACCAACTATCCAACTGAATTTTTAAACTCCTTGGATGTGCCTGGCTTACCACCGCACAATTTATAACTGAAGGTTGGCTCGGTAGTAATAATGCTTCGAAATCTAAACCAACCAAAACTATGCAATGGAACGGATTTGGTGATAAGAAAACTGATGACCAATGTGATTCACGCAACGATACTCAAAGGAAAATTCAAAAATGAGGAAGTTCTCATTCCGAGGATTCCTATGATCCCAATCGATATGCCCTTTTAGTTTAAACGACTTCAATTTCCGATTCGTCTTGCATTCGCCATGACGATTAACAAATCTCAAGGCCAATCCTTGAGTGTTTGTGGTCTGAATATAGAAAATGCACGTTTTTCTCATGGTCAATTATACGTGGCATGTTCACGCGTAGGGCAAACCATCGGATTTATTTGTTCTTGCGCCTGATAACAAAACGAAAAATGTTGTACATCACAAGGTGCTTCACTGAAGAAAATTAACGCGAGTACAACCCATGCAGCAAAATACAGCTGACACGCCATTGAAATACTTGATTTTTGTACTTATATTATTTTTTTTATTTTCTTTATATATATTATCCTAATAAATTATTGAACTTAATAAATTTTGAGTATTAATTTTATTTTACGTTAATAAAATCCTAAATAAAGCTAAACTAAAAGTTAACATGACATTCATTGACTGTTAGGCGGTACGAAGTCCGCCGGGTCAGCTAGTATGTATATATTTGCAGACATTCAAGGCAAAGCAGAAGTGATTATATTTTAGTCACCATTTCCTTAACACCAGTCTCCTGGACTCTGTATTCCTACTTTCTACCATTTTATCAGCCGATAAGATTTCTGTCTTCTACAAGGTTCATTATCCGCCAATATAATGCAGAGTTAACAGTATGTTTAAACACATGTTATTTCTTACTTGTATGATATATGCTCAATGTGTTCATTTCCTTTATAGTGTTGCTCACGTAATACTACGTTGTAATGGGCTTCATAAAAACTGGCCAAGTAAACGTTACCTCTTCAATGTCTTCCAAGAAGGCTGGTTTTGTATTATTACAACAAACCCCTGACAAATGATGAATTCATGGGGTGCCGTATGACGTCGGCAGCATTAAAATTCTTAATCACAATTTACACTGAAATTAATACTATATCTCAGAGTCTTCTTTGCTTCCATTTGTAAATTATTTATTTAATTTACGTGTTAAAACAAATAAATTTGTGATTTTGACACTCCGTCATGCGAAAACTAAGATATTTGATTTAATTTTACTCGCGGAGTGAAATTTTACAAGTCTACAAGCTGAACGAGGTTTTGAAAAATATGTGTATATAATAATCTAACTTCTGGTACCCAAAGTATTTAACACTTTAAGGACTAGTGCTGTTTGTGAAGTAACTATAACAATTTCCCCCCTTGAAAACAAAACTCTTACGGATATAGTTACAATGTTACGCGAAATTTTGTAAGGGTCGTAGAAACGCAGCTACAATACTTCAACAGTATATCTTGTGAATAAGAAATTACTTTGTAACACAGCTGATTAGACAAGAAAGAGCACTTTACTGGGACATATTCGACTGGAATTCTCGTTAGATAACAATCAGCCAATAGTGAACGCTGTTACAGAGTGCAGGAAGTATATCCGGTGTGTTGTTGGCCAACATTACGGTGGCATGTGATCCTCACATAATGCCAACAAAACTGGCATTCCTGCAATAGGAGATAGGTATGGGTCACCCACTTTTTTTCTTGTCTTGAGTGTTATTAAATAAGAGCCACCACTTAGGTAATTTTAAGATACTGCTGTTTGAAATTAATGCATATCAAGTCTCAGCTGATCAAATACTTATAGTTCTCCACTTGAAAGTGTATGCCTTGGTTGTGAGCTCGGTGTTGTAGCCGTTGTACCAACATGAAGATGCCGCAGAATAAGTTAGTATAGTCCATTCGCAGTTTCTTCACACTTTTTGAACCAAATCTTTGACAAATCACCCCATGTATGACATACTTGGTTGTTTTCTTAATATGTTGTGTATCACAAGCGTTTCATACTTCTGTTGACAAAAAAAAATCCTCATTTTTGGTTGAATTAATATTACGATTATACTTTATCGATAAATAATAATATTTTGTTTATAATTAATATGAATAAAACAGGGATAAAATACATGTGTTGGCAATTCCTAGTAAGAAATATTTCTTATGTAAAATGGTTTTACACTGCGTGCGCACGAATGCGGTGCGCTGTCCCTTTGGTTTAATTTTCTAGAATTGGATAAACTTTATCCGCATGTGGCAGAGGAATATCCTGAAAATAGAACTTTAGCAGGGCTTCAGAAAAGTAGTAAGTAACCGTAATTTGAGTAAAAACAAAAGTTGAAATGATGTAGCGCTTCCTTTGATATGGACTCGCCCATTTGCTGATTGACAGCTCGTGATTTTGAAACGTGCCTTGTGTCTAACTGGCTACTCCGTGCTGCTAAATATTTCCTGTTGGCTTGTCTCCCGTCTGGAAAATAAGTTACCAGGCGCTTATTGGCGTTCCGACATGTAGTTGGCCTCTAACGTCATTTGGCTGGCGTGGTGTAACGGGCTATTTCTCTTTCGTATACGTGGGTATTCTGTGATTAACGGTGTTTAAATTCTCGTCACTTGGTATTCTAACCTCTGAATCAATTAAGTAGATAGACTACATTTAAGATGGATTTTTAATATTTCATAAAAATGTGTTTTGCTAATTATTATATATTTTGAGGACCATAATGTTTGATAGCTGCTACTCTCATCGCCATAATCGAAAACAACTTCACTTTTGTCACACACGAGAAAATACGACTATGCGTGCGTAAACAAGTAATTTATTATTGTTATAAATTCTAAATAACTATTTGCCAAACCATACAAATATACCCAAAATTAAGGGTAACCATAAAATTTGTTAATTAGAAAACTCCGTTTGGTTTTCAAAATCATATTTAAAATGCAGGGAACCTACTGGGACTGCGTATGTTTGTACAGGTGAGAACGGGTGATAATGTTTTGATTTACATGTGTTTATCATGCAATATCACCCTTAAACCCAACCCACGCACTTGAGGTGCACCCAGAAAAACCAAACGTCACGACGTATGGTCGCATGTTAATAACAGTTCACACAAGACTGTCTGCGTGAGGTTTCGTTTTCCCGATGTGATATCGCTCTTAAAACCAACACTTACATTCCATGTACAGCAGTAAAGCATACCGACCCTGCCTGAGCCTGGAAACGAGGTGTCTTTGACCACGAGACAGGCATTCCGTCCTCTCACCCTGGGCGATCCTCGATCGATTCCCAACGAGGAATATTCGCATATATGGTAAAACGTGGCAGACGACGCCGGTAGATTCAGAGTTTTCTCAAGGTANNNTGTTACATTCTTCCAACTGCTTCATACTAAGGTTTCATTTCATACAGGTTTGACCATCCCTAGGTGGGCGTTATTCCTGTCCTGTACATTGTTTTTAAAAAATGTTTTAATTTTACGGAAAATTGCTGGTAAAAAAATGCTTTAGAACCCTCGGCAAAATGACGAACACGTTACAAAATTACCGTGAATTCACGGAACCTTCCCGTAGCTATACTTCTTTGTTTTTCTGCGCTTCGGGTATTGAAAACGAGATTACTAAAAACAGTATTAAAATTTTGCAATGCTAGTATTCCACTGTGCATAGAAAATAAATTGTTAAATGTTAAAATGTGTTATAATGCAGGAGCGTGATTTGAATGCCAATCAATAGTTACAGATGACTACTCATGCCACTCACCTACGCTCTTATTATGAAATCAGATGTATTACTTTTTTATTTCGGGAAGTGCCATAATAGTCACTTTTTTCAGTTTATAGTGATGTATGAGTGTTTTAAAGTTTTAAATATTGCTAACTGTTAAAGGTGCCGGACATTACATTTTGTTGTGAGAAGGAATAGGTCGAAGTTGCCTGGATTCTAACTGCCGCAGAAACGACTATTTCCTGGCTACAGTGGCAATGAAAGGTTCGGCTAGACTCGGTATTATTCGTTCCCGAAACCCGAATCTATAGCAAATACGCAAACTTTCCGTATTTTGTATTTATGGAGCACAGTTCCGTTTTTCATCAAAGCGGATAGCATTTCCGTATATTTACAGTATATTGTCGTAAAACATAGGCGTAAATGAAAGGAAACTTTTTAATGTCATTCCCCTTCCACTGTATATTAATTTAGCAGAAAATCTGGAGGGTAGGTTTTATTTAAAATTCGTTGCCTAAAATAATGTTTCACGTAACTGGCAATTGTGCTAAATTCATTGACATTGAAAGAGCACTCCGCATTTCACACGCCCTGATAGAATCCGCTACTGCCGGCACCTTCTTCGAGTGGCAGATTTCATTTCCAACCCCTGTGCTTTTCGGGACGCCACGTTCAAGGGAAATCACGATCTCCATTTGCACGCCGTTTGCCGTGTCCTCGGTCTCTCTCAAGAGAGGCGGAGAGCGCTCTGCGGGGAGCCGCGCCCCGGTCTACAGAGCTCATCAAACAGAGGCAGACGGCGACAGACAAAGCAGCAGCACTCTTGGTTTGCTCGCAGTGCAGTCGGGAGGTGCGAACGTGTCATCACCTACATATAAGTCCTCCGCACTACTAACGCCTATTACCGCTCTCGCCAAATATGCACAGCACAGCGCGTTTTATCATAACGGCCATCACGGGCGTCCTTGGAAAGTCGGGCAAGTTGCCGTCATTTTATTTGTCCGTACTTGTCGCAAGATACGGCAGTCTAACAGTAACTAAGAACAGTAAAAAAATTAAAGTAAACTTTTATACACTTTTCATTGTCCATTGAGCGCGTTTTAAAGCACTGCTTGGGAACTACTTTTACTTCTCATTTTGTATTATTCTGCCGTTTGTGAAATTAACAATGCTGTAGGCCTGGTCACTTTTTGCATTAACCAACGCGAGTAAAACCATGAAATTGAGCAAATTCATTTTGAAATGTGTAAAGAGATATTAATTTTATTGGCCATAAATATAAATATNAAAACCATGAAATTGAGCAAATTCATTTTGAAATGTGTAAAGAGATATTAATTTTATTGGCCATAAATATAAATATAATGTTCCCAGTACAAAGTAAATAATTAAAAACTTATTTATTTATTCGCTACCAAATTAACTAGAAGGCGCCTATATATAATGCAGTATGTGAGTGTAGTAATGAGAAGTGACTTTTTTTATAAACGCTCCCTTTACAGTGAACAGCCTGTACACTTTCAAATTCATGTCCTNTAGTAATGAGAAGTGACTTTTTTTATAAACGCTCCCTTTACAGTGAACAGCCTGTACACTTTCAAATTCATGTCCTATGAGGTGGAAAATTGAAATTCATGTCTGTATCGAATTCCGATCAGCTTACGGTCGTAGAAAATAGCAGTTGCCCCAAGTCACATTTTTCATGTCACTATTAAAATCATACTGTCTTTTAGATTAAACTATTCAAACTATTTTCAAAAGTTTAAAAGAAGGGAAACCAAAAGAGTTTTTCTTATTTATCTTAAGTTGCGCTCAGCGAAAGTTATTTTGTAAAAGTTCCAAGAGGAACAGGCACGCGTATGGGAGGAGCGAGTAAAAACGGGAAGAATGGACTAAAAGCTGAATGACTCTTTCTTCTGGGACATGCAGTAGAAGGTCGAGGGGTTGCTCCCTTCGGATGGACTCGGAAGTGCTCGGGAGTTCTCGACTTTTCTGCGTATTATTCTTCATGAGACTTCTCGGGCGTGCTCACGTGGTTTTAAATTTCACCAGGGGCAGTTTTGACTTCATTTTGACCAAGTTTATTATCAACAAAGAAGTACTGCAGAAATCAATTTGTCTCTAAGAGTCCCATTAACTCAGCGAAACACAATTTCCGTCTGAAAAATGCATTAATTTGTATGGTCGAATACTATGTGATGACCCTACTACATTATGTTGGATATATTTCATGTATGACAGGAGAATTAATTAGCACTATTTATAGTTATAGTGTTTGTTTGGCATCGTTTTCGACATAATTTCATCAGCTATCAGAATGTTACATAATTTCCTAAAGGTATTAACTGTATTATTTTTGTCAGATATAGAGCGGTACACGTGGTTCAGACAGCAAGGGAGGCTTCATTCCTCCATCCCTCCCCGCGTTTGCACCCGGTCATCTGTATTGGAGAGAGGGGTTTCACAAACAGCTTTCAGAACCATTAAGAGTAGTAATTTGTCACACAAATGTGTATACAAGCAGTGCAGTTTTACGGGATCAAAAACAATTGTAAATGTAATTCTACAGAAATAGATGCGTATTTCGTATCAACGTACATACGCGACATTCCCGCGGTGCAAAAACAATTAAGTGACGTATGGTGGGGAGTGTCACGCCGCGCTGGGGGGNGCGGTCATCTACCTGGAGTTTGAAATACTTTGCAGCGTGTTTCAAAAATGCGTTTACTGACGAAGCTATTAGACGTGCCCCAGGTATGTTTGCCTACGAAAAGAAACCACAATCCAGAAAATGACCGAATGGTACTTTCCAAGGCATTGCGCAGATTGGAAAAAATCATTTTCGTACCCTCCAATGTAGTTAGAAACTGCTTTTTAAGACCATTGTATTTCAAAATATACGAACAGTATACATGCGAAACTACGACAGAGGCATTCGCTGGATTTTGCTACAGATTGGCGTCCAATAAAAGTATACGGTCGCCGCTTGAAGTCGCGTTGAGACGGGTCGCCGGCGGGAAGACTAACGCCAGTTGTGCACCTTGCGCTTAGAGGCGATACCGCTTTACACGGTTGGTCGACGTCGCCCGTACTGGTTCACTGGTTTCTGCCTCACTCGCACCCCTCACTTGGCGACCGCCTTAAGGCGATATTACACCATACCAGATTCCGTAAAAGCTTGTGCAAGGTCCGCCATAGCGGCCGGTATACGATCTAGTGTGGCATTTCCCGCCTTGTACCGCCACATTTCGTACCAGGTTTGGTAATTGGACACGTACCATTTTTTGGTGGCAGTTTCCATTCCAGGTTTTGTACCTGTCTAATCAAATCACAGTTTCAGAGCGTAGGGCGCTTCCCGTGGCTAGTACTTGAAACGAGTTGATGAAGAAAGCGAAAAGGACGCCTGCATCTTCATTATATATCCGTGAGGTTGAAACTCTTTCAAATAGATTTAAAATACCACAACAAAGAATAATATTGGCGATTACAGCTTTAATTAGGGTTCAAAACCGTTCTAAATAATTGAAACACTACCCACTCTATGAAAAGGTTAATGCGAGTTATTGTCTTATCTCAGTATATGAACATAATATAGTGTGCGAACTCGCAATGCAGCGGAAAAGTCATGGTGCCTGTCAGAAAAATTGTCTTTTGGGCGTGAGTTCAAAACTCCGTCGGACACTAATTTTTTATCATAAAATGTTACATGCGGATAATAACTTGGTATGTAAAGAAAAAACTTTATTTTACAAACGGTTAGTAATTTTCGTCAAAATTAATAATTACACACTTGTACACTAATGACTTCACATAATTTTCAAGATAATGAAAGTAACTATACTGGTATGCAATAAATGTATGTAAAAGGCGAACAGTAATAAAGCAAAATGAAGATGTGCTAGCTATTTGTATAGGCCTACGCAAGTTACTGACTGTTAGGAGTCCTATGAATGGGGTTCATATTTACTACAAATCACACTCTGCGCACCCACCGAGTGTGTCAAATGCTAGTACGCGAACTTCTTTTGTGTGATAATAATCACCCAAGGCGGCTCATATAGCGGCTGGTATGCCGGCTCGCGCACCAGGCCTTGTACAAGACCAAGTACGGCTGCAGGTATCGTGTAATATTGGCCTTAAGCGCAGGCGGTGTTTGCCGGTGGGACTTGAGTGAGAGACTCGGTGGACGGTCGTCTGATCTTGCCCGAGGAGCGACGGAGGTCTTGTTGACATGGCCGTTTCTCTACGTCAAGACAATTAGAATCGTCACAACGATACGTTGGACGGCGTTGCGTATGCCGTCGAAGAGAGAGTAATTACCCTAGGCCGCGGCCGTTGGCAACAGCCATTACCTGCAATCCTATACCCTAAATCTGAAACAGGGAGGATTTCACTGTTTAAATCAGTTAACAGCACCTGACTTATTCAACAGTCAATTTAATCACTTTGATTGATGAATTAGGGGAAACAAATTGCCAATTTTCCATCACTTACTGATTCAGTGACATTTGCCACTCAGTCATCGACCATTTGATTCGTTGTTTTTCAGTGATTTGTTTTTTGACTGATGGATCAGTTGAACAGCGTATCAAATTATATCTAGACAACGCGAATCAAATAAAATAACGCATAAACTAATAAAACTAATAAAACTATTTTTAAATGTGAGTTGTGTCTTTTATAGTACTATTTAACAAGGTGACATGAACACTCGGTCTTTCATTCCATTTTTACATCTTGCGATTCATTTTCACGTAATCATAGCACTGAGTTTTAAGGTATAAACTGCATAAAATGTGCTGATGTGATTGCACTCATGCGTACTGTTTGTTTTAACAAATCTAATGTTACCAAATAAACTAAAATCAAAAAGAAATTGCAAATAATTTAAAGCAACATCTTTTTGATACAGAAGTAATACATGTATTTTCCAGTTTGAAATAAACGTTGGATTGGTAGCGCGATCTTAAAGCGGGAAGATGCGAGTTCAAACGCTGGACACACATCGATGACTTATATTTCTACTTTTAAACCGCACAATATAAACCGAGTTTATCGACGGTATGTTTATTGCTCGTAATTTTTTCGCTAAATTCAATAAAAAAAACAATATTTAACTCGCTGCACGCAGTTGGCGGTCAATTATTCAGTCGGTGAAATAGTTTCACTAAAACAACCAGTGGTTTTACACCGATTCTAAGTAGAGCCGTTTTCACTGATTTAAGTAGTTTAATTTTACTGCGAATCATTGGTTTTCCACTGATTCGAATTTAAATTAAAAACTGGCGCACCGATCATGTTGCGTGGGTTCGCAATTACGAGTTAATACGGAACCATCAAGACACTAGTACATATTTGTTAACATTTCAAGTTAATAACGACATCGGTGAGGCATAATAAATCAACGTCATAGGCATTAGGAAAGTAATTAATTGTGTTGCCGTTACCGGGTTGGGAATATAATGAAATCACCGGAACGAAAATCGCATATTCCTAATTCGATGCTTAACACAGTCAACTATATATTTTTTCATTGTCTTACACAAAATCTGTTAGTATTTTTATTCTCAGTCATAAAGGAATATTAAAAATGTGTGCAAATGAAGAGGAAAAGGAATGAAATGCATTAAAATAAAATAAATAAAAGTTTAATCATACGTTTGACTCCACGACCGTGAACCAATGAGAAAAGCAAGATAAAAAAAGACTTGGACTCAAACTTTGGAACCGTGTTTGACCACGCAAATCGAATAATTTAAAAAGAATATTCTACTTCGCAGAGTGGGTAGGGCTTTATACCTGAACTACGATGATGGTTCTCTTCTCGGCCGACTATAGACTTGGCCAAAATGAAGTTAAAGCTGACACTGGTGTTAGAGCACTGGCGCCCTTCCTGAAGGTTCACGAAGAACCATCTGTCAAAATGTTTTACAAGNTTTTTTTTTTTTTTTTTTTTTTTTTTTTTTTTTTTTTTACCGAGAGAGTATCTTGTGCGCATGTGACTTACGTTCGGACCAAGCAAGGTGGAAGGTGGCACAGTTGTAAACATTCGGATTATCATTCGGGAGGGCAAGGGTTTGATTCCCGGTCGGGCCATCCTTATTGTGGTTTTTCATGATTTCCCGGAATCGCTCCAGTTTCCCTACTGCAGGCCGTGGCCGATTCCTTCCCCGTTCCTGCAGTCTCAGACTATGTAAGTATCTGAACAATTAAATTCAAGATGGTGACCTTAACCGTAGAAGTTAAGATACTCGTTTTTTCATTAGTGTCTTATTGTGTCCAGTACAAACCGCCTTCGTATGGACAAAAAACATTCCTCGTGATTTTACTGTGAACTGTCCGCAAATGACCACTGCTGAAAAAAAACAGTTTGCCCTTAGACTTATTTAAAATGCAAGTACAATATACAATCTTGTACTTCAAGAATATACCTTATTGCTATTTAAGTCAATTAGAGCTATACTAGAAAAGGTCTTACAGAGGGTGTCAAAATTCATCATAAATGATATAATTTCTTACACGCACAAGATTTTCAGAATAAATGTGACAATATTCTTATAGATATTTATCTCCAAGAAGAACATATACAGGTATATGCCTTTTTGTGGAGAACAGTTTAAACAAACTGCCATACTGTTCATAACATGTGGTAAATTTTTTGTTGTGCTATTTTTATTCTCAGATTTAGTAGTGCGGATTAACCAAAAATGTGTTTGGAACCTGTGTGTTTCCTTTTTACAGAGAACATTTTTTTAATACACATCAAAGGTTTTAAACAAGTTGTAAAATAGGATATTATGATTTATTTGATTGGCAGTTCGATTTAATCATTTATATTCTTATGTGCAGCATATGTTATGTTACTCTATGGCGAAATGTAAATAAACAGTCGAGCAGGTTGCAAAGTTTGTTTAATTGAAGCTGTTGCTTATACACAGTAGCCTGTTGAAAGTGTGTGTTTAGAACAAACGTGATGTGTATTTTTGAGCAAAATGTCAGACAGTAATCCAAAAGCAGAAGATGGAATGGTGAAAGTTACGAAAGTATGTGGTAAATACCTGTTAATGAGTGAGTGAGAGTGGAAAGACAAAGTCAGGAAAAGAGACAGACACTCCGGGAAAGCTTACACTTCTACTTCTGGAGTTGTAATTTCTGCCAATAAGTTCACCTCAGTCAATAAATGTTGTACAAAAAAACTGTTGGCAAAATATGTCTGAAGAGCAGCAGCAGAATTTATATATAAAACATTGTGGGCAGCATTGAGCAAAGAAGTACAAGATGTTTATCTTTCAGGTTTTATGACAAACACAAAACACAAAACTACTAGCACCAATCCGAAAAGCACTGAACAAATATTTCGTGATATATAGTAAGGAGTAAAGTCTCAGAAAAGGAGGTATGCCAGAAATTTATTTTGAATTTATTTTAAATTCGTATGAAGAGAATTAGAATCATTCAGAAGAATATTCTAAACAATGAAAGTTTTTCAGAATAGCGGGGTGTTCACAGTAACAGGCCCACGAAATTGGACACTCAGTATGGGATCTTGTTCATGAGAATCTGAAGTTAATACCTCACAAAAAAAAGCCACTAATGCGGGGGAAAATCAGATTTGATGTATTTTGATAATCTTGACCTCATTATAAAGTCGTTGCATGAGCTATTGGCCATATACTTTGAACAGAAGACTGAAATGAGATATTCAATGAAATACAAGACAAATTTCAAGTTTTTCCGGCAGTGCTGTAAGTACAGTTTCCGTCTTCCTAAAACTTACGGGTGTGATTTCTGCACAGAGTGTGAAGAAAAGTTAAAGGAACATCCGAATGACAGCTGCGAGGCGCAGTATACGCTTTATAAGATTAAGGCAATGCGTTACAATAGTATGAAAAAATGCATTATAGAAGAAGCAAACACAAGCTCAAAAAGACTTGTAATGATATTTGACTATGCGAAGAACTTCTTTACCCAAACTAAATGTAACAAGCCAGTTCTACAAGAGACTGCTTTGGCTGTGTGTGTTTAATGTGGATGTGCATAATGATAACACTTCATATAGGTATGGTTTAATGGAACATCAGGCCAAGAAAGTTGCAAATTCAGTTGCTTCATTTCTTTATCGCCCCTTAAAAACTAAGATACAAAAATTCCCTGACTTGCAGAACTATTCTACTGTCTGATTCAGCTGACGGCCCGAACAAGAATAAGACAATATCAAGGTTTTACTTATGGTTATAGAAGTGGTATATCAGTTTACTGCAGTTGTTTACTGTTCACGGTCATTCATTATCGTGATGCGACAGAAATTTTGGACTTGTCAAATCTCGGCTGAAGAATAAGATGGTGATCACGACTGCACAACCTTACTTCAAAGCAATGGTGCTATGTAGAAAGATGCCACCTTTCACTGTTACATTTGACAGAAATTTTGATGAAAGACGAGTGGTGCTTTGGCACCTCCTTTGTGGATAGTCCTGTTGGTAAGGACAAGAGAAGTTTCTAAATACAGTCTTATGTGCAAACTAGGTATCACCCACATACACGCCTACATTTACGCCTTTTCGTTTCTGGAGAAAGACGTAGACATTAATATTCTCCGTACCATTCGAATAGATCCTGCTCCATTGCCAGGAGTAAACCGCGCAAAACTGGAAGATGTGAAAGGACTGTACAGGTTCATGGACCAGGAAAGCATCGACTGGACAGAAGGTGTTCTGGAGGATGGTAACGCTTTTTCTTCCCTAGAAACTAGCCATGCAATGAGTGATTTAGATCAGAAATGTTGAACTGATCATGAACAATATACAAAGTATGAAAATGTGTGTGCATATATCTACAGTTTTACTATTAAAAGTAATTTTGTTATAACTGAAGTGTACGGAGTAATAAATTACATTACATAAGCGTTTTCATGTCCATTATGTCAGTTTTTCATGTTAGGTAAAATAAGGGCACATAACTTAACTGTCATAAATGTTTATTTCCAAAGACATTAAATTTAAAAATACAAATAAGTGACTTTATTCGTTTGGCAGAAAAGTTGTATAATAATTTCTGGACATCTGTCATATTGTAGTTAACTGATATTAACTACAGCCATGCATTATGTAATTAAACTTCATTTCTGATATTTCCCATTTTTATGCGTCCTTCTTGAAGCTAACTCCTATATTGTAATAATAAGTTCACAAAATCAACTAACCTGTAAATACAGGCTAATTAAACATAAAATCACGTAATAGTGCGCGTCAAGGCGCGTCAACGGTTGTGTGCAGAGGAGAGGGGCGGGCGTCCTGCCCCTTCTGTCTCGTAATCGCTAACAGGAACTGACGTACTCCCGCCTGGCGCAGGAATGAACTACTTCGGAGCGATCGCGCGATTGTTCTGGTCACAAGCTACCTCTGCGCGACCCGAGGTGTAAGCAAACCTCAGGGCCAGGTCATCTGAGCTATATACAGCGCGCCGCGCCTCTGTGTCTGCAGTCTTGAATGGCAGTTAGTTCCGGGTGCATACGACGAGACGATGGGAGACGGGCGACGGAGCAGTAATCAGCGAGTGCAGTGTGCAATCCCCAGGAGAACAGAGAGTGGAACTCACCGGTTGGACGAAGAAAATGGGGCGCGTGGCGGGAGTAATGGACATTTGGAATTATGTTAATGATTAGCAGTAGACATTTTGATCGTATATGTATTACTAATAAGTGAAGATTAATTTACTGTGAGTAGTATAAAGATAGTGATAAGGACTTAATAATAATGTATATTGGGAAAAAATTGCCCTCACGAATAGGAATAAGTATTGTTAGTAGTAGGTATAGGTAGTTTCATTTTATAAATAATATACGTATGTATTTTCCACCTTTGTAAATATATGAGGAAGTTAAATTTCTTTGTTTTAGTTTTTTTTAAGATTTCCATTCTTAACGAAACTGGATACTCGGGCAATTTGTAACAATACTGTTACAAGACACCAGAGGGGCATATCCGAGTTCGTGAGGAACAGAGGTTTTAATGAAAATAAAATAACTAGATTTTATTTTAACTTATTCACACAGCTATTATTTACAACATTGATCTATCTATCTCCACTAATAATATTTTTATTTCTCAGTGAGCGCAGTATTTAATGTCTATCTCAACTCTAATTAAAGTCCTTCTCAGTGTCTCTGTTTCATTACAGTCAATTAACTCACACTCAACAATAACACAGGTTCAGTCTGTCTGTCGCCATTCTTTAAAATGTCTTTCACTCAGGCATCCAGTCCAATAGTCCAGTTCGCCAGCTGCACTCTTCACTGCAACGATGCTCGCTGTCGCAGGTTTTCCTCCCGCTGGTCACTTGCGACACTACTCCTTACTCTTCTCGCTCGTCGTCCTTCACTTAAGGCCGCACAATCGCTCAAACTCACGACTCTCATCAACTCTCGGCTCGGAGGCTTATATTCTTTCAGTCGCCTGATCTGGGAGGTTCAACGCACCCCGAGTCTCGCCGAAAGAAACGAGGTCAGTAAAGCAGACAATTCTTCAGATAAACGCAGAAATTCTATCCTCTGAAGGTCAGGAGCGAGCGAGCCGCCAAATGGTTATCGCGGTTATACTATCAAAACTGATAGTATCATCGCTCGCCTTTCAATGTCACATTCCTTTATAACTCACCTCCAGATATCATATCACTACTCTGTCCTCCACACACTCTTCGCTCGCTCGGCCGATGCGAAGCACCTACACGTTACAATACTTTTTATGTGTTTTCTTCATTCTAAAACTAGTATTAAGTTGGGCGTAAAAAGCCTCTAGTAATCAAATTCGTTGTAATATTTGTTGAAAATTTCAATGGAGTTCAGAATATAACTCGAGTAAAAACGTAACAAAACAGCTTAATCGCACGAGCACATAATTCTTGCCAATCCGACAGCCGTTACATCGTAATAATGCACGTAAACAACTATCCGCGAAGGTCGTCTAACAGGTGTTAAGTATGGCGTGGCTATTACAATAAAACCCTAAAATCATTATTTAACTAACATTAAGTAATAGAAACGAATACTTATGTCTTGAATGAAGTGGCATTAACTTAAGTCTTCGCCTACTCGAGGCAAATTTACATATTTTCTAGCATGTGAGGAAGGGTGATTTAAAAACGGTACTAGCAAGTCAATGAGAAGTGATGTCTATTTTATACTGCAGTAACCAGCTGATGTGTTCTGATTTAGTCACGCAACACCCAACGGTGATGAGTGTGAGACGCTAGCACTCGTCACATGTGANAATCCAAACGCCGGCCCGGTAATATGCTCTATGCTCGGCTCGGATTTCCTCCGTTTCCTCCCCTCTCCTCCATCGCTTCCCTCCTCATACGTGCGACGTAATTTTTATTGGGGCTTGTTAGTTTATTTAAGTTGTTGCACGGCCTGGGTTCCTCCTATTCTTCACCTCACCAACGTCTGATATACGTGTCGCCTGCAGAGAACTTCTGGTAGGATTAGCGGCCGCACCTTTTCTTCAGCAGCACGTAGCTGCTATCATGTTGATAACTTCATTTTACTTGTTTTCTAGAGCCGCTGAGCAATTAGACGTTAAAACGGTGAGTCGTGGAGAATGATCAGTGTGTTTTTGGGCTGTTTTTAAATGTTTTGGTATTTTCTGTGGCATAATTGTGTTTGTCTTGGCTAAGCAGTATTGTTAGTTTTTTTCTAAATTGCGATTTTGGCTGCCAGTCTAAATTTTGTTTTGGACTAACTAAAACGTCGTGCTACTGTTTTACTCATGTTGCAACGTGTAGTGTTTGTCCCTTTCTTGGCTGCCTAAGTTTTAATCTTCTTATAGTCAGTTGTATTCACGATGTTCTCGTCAGGCTTTTTTCGTACGTTTTAAGTGTGGTTAGTTTTGAAAGTTTTTTATTCGGTAGGAGCTTTGTTGAGTCGTCTATGACTGCCTCCGCCGGAAGTAATGTTTCAATGGTAATTTTTTTATTGTGCATTTTATAAAATGGAGGCTTTGATGGGCGTGGTTCTTGCTGCCCTCCTTTTTGGTAGATCATTAAGTAAAATTGACTCATATTCAAGTAAATTACACAATGATTTGTTCTGATCGTTATTGAAGAAACTAAGTTTGAACAATGTAATTTTATAAATATAGTTCTTTTGAAAATTGTAATTCAGATTTATTTCCTTTTCAAGCAATTGTTACTATTGACGAAATTATTTGTGATGGATTATCTAAACGTAGTGTTTTTTGGCTGTGATACAAATTTATAATTGATTCTTCAAGGATAGTATTTCAAAGTTAATGTATATTTATTAATTCAAAATATAAAGTGTTCAACCTGATATTTGTGTGCAATTATTTGTATCCCGGCACAAATAATTTCTGCGCTAATTCTGCCGTATTTTTCTCGTATCTGCTTCGTCATTTTGTTGCATTAAATAACTGAGGTCAGATTTATATACACTCTGAATAAGGAAGAACTGCTGGCTCTGCTGGGGGACCTCGAGTTTGAAGCTGAAGAGTCGACGACCGTAGCCGAGCTGCAGTGGACTTGTGGCGTCAGTGAGGTGCAATGGCGCAACCCTCTCAGCGTGTGTTCCCGGCGAGGGTCGCCAACGGTCCACCTAAAGTAGACTCATTATTTCTGTCAGCCCTACAACACTAAATTCGTTTGACATCCTTGGAGCCCGTCATTGTTTTGCACTTGTTTTATTGCTCTGATCAAATTGCCAGTTTATGTTTAAGTTCTGAGAACAGCATTCTGAAATAAACAGCCATTAATTGCAAGGGATTCGTACTGCAATTACTTCGTGAAGAAATCACGCCGTTGGAAGGAGATAACTTTGCAGGCTACAAACGTAGGTTTATAGAGGCTTTATTCCCCCCTCACGTTAAGCGTGACTGTGAACGTCATTTAATTTATATATTAAAAAAATGGCGAGCCGATGTATGAATTTGTGAATTCGATATGCGCTTTCCACGACGCATTGTGCTTGCAAATGAGTGAGCGTGAACTGGCTAGTGTAATTATAAATAACTTGCTCCGTACGTGCGCGCACCATGCACATTGGTCTCTGTTCTCCGTCATTTCCGCGAGCTACACCAGCTAGCTTTATAAGTTGAAGGACACTTTGTCGCCGCTAACGAGCCAGTCGCGACAATAACTCCGCGTCGTCTGGGCAAGTTTCTCCTATACAGAATGCCGAGCAGCGCGGTGTGGCAATTGTGCCATCCAGGGACACGTAACAACAGATTGTAGCAAGACAGGCGTATGGTGTCCGAAAGCAAATGCTTTCGATGCGGCGAGCTCGGGCACCTGCGTAGGACTTGTCCCAAAGCGGGAAACAGAGTTTGACTAGAACTAGGCGTAGGTTTTCCAGTCTGGCAAAAAGTAATGTCCCACTCTCAATTAGGAAGTGTACGGTTTTAAACACCTTTAGTGAAAAGAATTTTCCGGCTTTAGTCGACACTAGGGAAATTCGTGTTTTAAACAACAAATGTTTGGAATAACTGTTGGAACTGAACATCGTTTCCAAAGGACATGTCATGTGTGTGACCGAGAAGTGTTTATGTGTGGCTAACGGTGACGTTATAGAAACAACGTACTTGTGTCCTTGCATTTTAAGATCGGCAGGTTTTCCTGGACGTTTCTATTTTGGGTATTTCCAGACCTCTCTCATGACATCATCATAGGGCTTGGGCATTTAGGGAATGCTAGAAAGTAGGTAAATCTGGACGAATTCTACTTATCCTTTGGTTTTGCTCCTAACATCTGGATTGGTCTCCAGGTCGTCACCGTCCCGAAATTATTTTCACCTTTGTTTGACGGCACCAATAGCTCATCTGAATGTTTTCAAAATCAGGTAGACCAGTTGAGGAAAGAGTTTAGTGACGTCATCTCCCCGAGAATTGGGAAATGCTATGTACTGCCGTACAGTTCTACCTGACGGATGATATTTCGGTGCGCGACCAACATTTCAAATCCCCCGTCGATAAACCAATAAGCCGCAAGCGTTTACGGAGATGAAAGATAAGTTGCTGGATGCCAGCGTTATTGTCCCGTCGACGTCTGATCTGGAGTATCAGGATTGTTGTTAGTCCTGATGAGTTTTTCCCAAGTTAGTCCGGATGAACGGAGTTTCACTGTATGTTATTAGCAACGATAGCATAATAAGCTTGAATCAAGCTTGCCATGATATGCTTTTAAACTTGTAGCAAACTTGTACAAGCAAGCAAGCTTGAATCGCGATATCTAGTTTCCACATTTCAATTTTGTAGCAAGCTAGATTAGTTACACTTACTGCAAGCTAGCCTTCGTAAGGTGCAAGTATAATTCACGCCAACTGTAATATTTACATTGTATGTGCCAGTCGTGAGAAATTAGGCTTGAATCAAGTTTGAACCACGCATGATATGTCAAGGAAATTCAAGCCAAATGACAAGCTTACTGCAAGCTTACGTGCAATCTGGGAGGTATAGTTAAATATATTATTATGTATCAGCGTGTACAGATATTTAGACACTCTTGTTAGGCAGACACAGATATGAAATGCTGGTAACTTATCTTAAGTAGAGTGTGTTTACTGTTATAGGCCGTTCACGTTCAACTGAACAGTTTCGAAATTCACTCACCTTTGAAAAAAGGCAGTGCTCCTACCTGCATAAATTCTAACGGACACATTGACTGGCTTGCGTCCAGTAAAGTTTATAATGACGGCGAGAAAGTAGTATCACTTCTTAACGTTGAATTAAAAGTGTTGGGTAAACATTTGTGAATATTGAAATTATTTACTTTGCTTTCTGTTTTTTTTGTAGTGGATACAAGTGTAAAAATCAACAAATTTGTGAAGTACTTACTTTTAAGATAATTACATAATTTCGCTTGGGCGCATGAATAAAGTGATGAGGCCCGTAACAGTAATAATTTGACATATGGTGTAAGAACACCTAATGTTCATAGAAGTAGATGGTAAGCAGGCCTTTCGAAAGTGCTCAGTTTACCGTGAACAGCCTTGAGGTGTGCGTCGTGGGGCATGCAGAGAGATGTGTGTGGTGCACTCACCAGCGAGCAGCAAGCAGGCAGCCACCGCCACACGGGCCACTATCCCTCCCGGCTCAGTCATCGTCGTCCCTCGGCGTCGACGTGGCCGCCCATGGCCAGCGGGGACTCGAGCCCGCTACAGCGCCGACCGCCGCGCGCCGCCTTGCCGAGCCGCGGTCCCAGATCCCGCGCCTGTCCCGCGCCGCCTAGATCCTCGCCTCGAGCCGCTCCCGCTGCTTTCACAACCCTTACCTCACTTAGAAACCCTCGTCTCTTCTTTAAATCTATTTCATATTTCAATGGAGGTAAACTATTTAGAGGAAAATTATTTTTGGCCTACGCCTTGAAGATTTTTGTATGTCTAAGAAAAACTGGATTATAATGTAAGCCAAGAGTAACTGTTATAATACGCGAAAAACACGTAGAATATTCTACAGAAGCAATACGCTGTTGTATGATGTTTTTAAACCTCTATGCGTTGACGGCGAAGCTCAGCTTTCGTTGTGAGTTATAGTTTTTTCTATACAACTTGTATTGACTAGGGAAAGTGAGACGCTTGTATACAATCTTAAAACACTTGTCCGTGTATTGTTACTGTACTTCGGCATATAAAGTGCTATTATTAGGTTACTCCGTTGTTCCTAAGGTGAGACGTGGTTGTTGTTGGTAGAACACTTAAAGCGGGTCACAACATGGCGCCGGACCCTACGACCATGACTGACCGACGACGATTTGAAACTCTATTTGAGGAGATATTTCACGGACCACAAAACCTGAGCAGGGACTCCTTCATATAAGCACCAATTAGCGGTGCGATTGCTGAGTGATGTATCCTTGTGGCTGCGCTGCGTGGCTGTCTGAAACACACTTCTAACTGTACAGTGTACGGCGCATGTTGTCAGCGTGTCGCATGACTGTGTTACTGCGCGAGCACATCACTAACTTTGCTAATGATCTACACTGCTGCAAAACGATCGTCTTTCTTTTGTTTCATTAGCTGATATTTCGCACGCTGTGGGGGTCCGGTCGTTGCTGCAATCCTACAATTAATTCAGATATCACATGTTACTTGACTACGAAACACTGTTCATTTAGACTTTAGCGTACTACAGAAAACTACATTTAATTTGCTTTTAAAAACGGAAACGTGAGAAAATTACATCTTTAATAATGAATTTATAATATAATTTTGTATTTAAATAATTCACTAAACGGTAGACGAATTTCATGTGAGTATTTCTTGAAACAAAATTCAAATAACAGCTTTCAATATAAATAATGCCAAAAGAAGCTAAATCTTTGACGACAACATATTATTTGAGCAAGTGACGATAAATCATTGGTTATGTAAAGAATATCATAAGGAATATTGACGTGAATTCGGATTTTGATTGGATTTCCATTGATTGCAATGACTACGAAAAGAGTAGCCAAAAAACGAAGAACACAATATATGGATGAGGAATACTAATGCAATAAAAATGAGATAATATAAATAAAACGCATATGGAACAAAATACAACGATAAAGTTAGACAAACACCGAAACAGAAACAAAAGAAGCCAGCACAATTATGATAATATGAAAACAGCAATACCACAAGCGAAACAGACAATGCAGTAGTCGTAGTCATTATAGGCAATGGAGATCCAATGAAAATCCGAAATCATTTTCACCACACCATTGCTATTAAACTTCAAGAATGTTGACGTGTTCAAGATTTCAAACAAACGACGTCACCCAAGGCTAGGTTTTACTAAATCTTCGTCAAATAAATTTGAACGAAAATAAAAGAAGTCTGTAGAACAGATAAATGAAGATTAATGAATACTGAGATAAGTTTCATGAGACATTTAGCAGCCTACACCTTACTAAACAAAGAAAATTTAAAAAAACTTTTTATCACTGAAGGTGAAAGTGCCTACGAATACTAAAAAAAATACAGTAAACCACAAAACTACTACGATTTAAAGATGGGATAAGAGCAATTTACCTATAAAATTACTTAACTTCCCTCGTGGCTAAAATATTTTGGAAGACGAGCGCACAAGAAATGCGGGCTGGAGGAAAAATGAGATACAGATCAATATCAGCTACTAAGTTAATGATGTCCAAGTGACTTTTCGATTATATGAAATCGTTTGATCTTCAAATAAATTTAAGTGTTTGCTAAAAAAATTCTCCATTATTGTCGTATGCAAAATAATGAACCCACCGTCAACTATAAAAGCTATATGAGTATATTTTGTAGCTTAATGTTTATTACTGATTACAAGTCACTAGCGTCATTGTGTTGCGGATACCTGCAGAGAGCGTGCAAGTTAGTCAACTGCGAGAAAGATTTTCTAGAAGAAAAAAAAATTCTTAGATTGGAATGAAATATTGCCACCGAGAGAAGAATACATATTGTTTCAATTGATTTTCTAAAAACAAATATAGTAATTTATAATAGTTACATATGTCTGGTGAAAGAAAAACAGCGTGTGTTTAAGTGAACTTTGTTTACCAGGGTTTAAAACATAGCTAAGAAAGCAACGTCACATATAATTTGAAAATACTTCTCACGAAATAAACACCAGTGTTTATTCAATTTGTGCAGTTTAATGTGTAATATGATGATCCGGACACGGTGTAAAAAAATACGTCGCTAAAATTCGACAGGTTCATTGTATTTCAAAGAGTAGGAACTAAACTATCCTGTGGCACGGATACGTAAAAGGTTAGCTAGAATATTTCCCTTGGATTAAATTATCTTGAATATCCTGCTTTACTTTATTATATAAACACATAAAATCGAATATTATATTGCGTCATTTATAGAAGGCACTTCAGTAAATATGGCACTTCTATGATATTCGTGCAAGAAATAGTTACAGTTACATTCTATAAATAAAAATCTCTTGTGGTAAAGCAATAATGAATCATTTATTATTTCAGCTAAGACACCAGTCATGCGCTATGTTTATACTTTAAAAATATTGCATAAGAATTTTCAAAACTACCGTTTATTACCTCTTCTTATTAAATTTTTTATTCATCTATCAGTTATTTAGTGCAACAAAAATTTGTATATATACATTACAAAAATCTTCATAGCGTATAAATGATTAAAATAAATATTATGTATCGTGGATTAATAATATAATAGGCTTCTTAGGGCGGCCGCCTTACCTTTATGTTGGAACAGTTGTGCAAAGTGAAATAAATGTCTTCTTTATTTAAATATAACATCACTTTTCTTGACCTGCTCCATCTAACTAGACCATGAAACTCATTTATTAATATTAATTTAAAACAATTTTTAAAAGCGTTAATGCAGAAAGTGGCTCCATAACTTCGGTCGGTATATTTCCAGTTTCGAGTGAAAAGTTCAAATTATTTCAAAACTGCCAGCATAAGAAAGAATCATTATTAACATTTTATGTTCCGCCGAAGATGTGTGTTAAAAAATGAGCAGCTTTCCGATTCCTAACAATATCCACAAACATAATTTTCAAACCATTTTCCAAGCATTTCCGCTAACGGTCGGTAATAAAATCGTGATGTGTTTCTGTTTAGTTATAGGTACCTTGCTCAGGCCTGCAATATTATGTAATATGTTTGCTATTTCTAACTAAAATAATTTTTGTGAACTCTTCACAGCCTCTGAAATTCTATGTGGGGTGACGAGTTTTGCGTTTTTAAATGTACGAAACGGTATGCTCATTAAGAGAGGCACTGGATCGTCTTTAAATTCGCGAACGTTCGCTGAAATACAGAACGAGATACGGGTTTAATTCTGTAAGCACTTATGAACGAGGGCGAGAAGAGGAAGGAAGAAAAGTCGTGGTCGACCGCTATACGTGATCTGCACGCCGCGCACGCCGGGTCCGCGAAACGCCCAGGTGACGTCACGCGACAGCAGGCTCGCCCCTAGCAGGGACGGCAACCCGCGCTGCAGCAACGCCTCACACATACTGAAGGCTGCCTGCCACCCAGAGGATGGTTATTGGTGAGGGGTGGGGCGCATGCGCACCGCCAACCTTGCCCGCCCGCGCTAGTGACGTCACTCCTCGCGACCCCACTATCTCTGTGACGTTTGCAGCCTTAAAATATCCTGACGTCTAAGCACGTATAGTCCATTCGCGGTTACTTCCAACTTTTCTGAAGCCCTACTAAAGTTCTATTTCCATGATATCCCTCCACCTCATGCCAGCAAAGCTTAGTAAATTACGCCAGAAGGCCAACGCAGCGCATTCATGCACGCTCAGTGTAATAATATTTTACATAAGAACTATTTATTACTATGAATAACCAGCATACATATGTTGTCTCTGTCTTTATTCATATTAATTTCAAATGAATTATTATAATATATAGATAAAATAAGTAAAAGTTAAATTTAACCAGAAAACGAGGTGATTTGATGTTAACACGTGTATAAAAGGCTTGTCAAACATGGCATATTTAGGAAGCAACGAAATACGTAATACATATGGCGATTTTTCAAAGGTTTGATTCGAAAGGTGTGAATAAACCGCGAATAGACTATAAAAACTGCGCTGGCAAAACAAAATACTTCTGAAGGCTTACAAGCACGAACACATATTTTTTTTGCTAGTGTATTTAAGAGTAGTTAAATAAAAAATTAAGAAATCTTTTCAGCTACAATACTTTTGTAAAACGACGCAAGGAAATCTATGACTTGTAAATCCCGTTTTCAAACTTATTTTCTAGTTGCTTTTATTGCCCACGAACGGCGACAAGGGATTAATAAGGGAACTCACTAAATTCAGGAAGATAGAATGAATCGGCCAGGGCCTGTATTAAGTAACCATCAAAGCATTTGCCAGGGAAAATCAGGACATGTTGAGGCCGGGTCCTCTCGAATGCGAGTCCAGTGTGTTTAATAGGCTGTTCACTGTTAATTGAGCACTTTTGAACTCAACCTTTGAAAAATATACTTGTCCCTATCTGCATACATTTTAACGGGCGCACTGAGTGGCATGCGCCCAGCAAAGTTGGTGACCACGGGGGAAAAGTAGTTCCATGTCTTAACTTTGAATAAAACTTGTCAGGCAAAAATTTTTCAATAATTAAATTATTATATTAGCTTTATATTTTTTAATGCATGTAAGTGTACGAATCCGTAAATTTGTACGTTAGTTACTTTTCTAATAATTTCACAGTTCCACTTGACCGACGCATTAATAAAGTGATCGGTCCCACGCCAATGTTAATTTTACATATGGTGAAGGAATACATAATGTACCTACAAAAAGATATAAATAAGGGCTTTGAAAATGGCTCAGTTTACTGTGAACAGCTGTGTCCTGAGAACGTAAACCACTAAAAAGTCCGGACTGCTGCCAAAATAAATCACGCAAATAATTAAACTTGACATATTAATTGAGCAAAACTTTCAAAAACCTAGGCTTTACACTCACAGTGAAATTCATGCGTAAAATTCCAAGAATGTTTTAAAATAACAAAACAATATCTAAATATCAAGGAAAATTTCAAAATAACGTTATTCGATTTACTCTTGCTCCGCCATTCAGTTTCAATAACAGCACTCTTCGGATTCGCATTAAATAAAAACTTTCAAGAAATAATTTTACGATTCGAAAACATTCTCGCAGAATCCATTTTATCATTCCCAGTGCTCCATAATTCCGTCGACTTCCGCCAACTTCAGTTCTTGCCGCCATCTTATATGTCGTTAAAAATATTTATTGATTTAATTGGATATATAAACTTAAATAAAACCTTTTTAACATTAGCCAAATACTTTTGCACTTAAATTACACTATTGGGTTCGATACCCGGAGATTGCGGATAACCGATTAAAGGTCTCGAATTTGGCAGTGTGTAAGCTACCAGCAAACTGAAGCCTTCACTAAAGAGCACATACATTATCCCCATTCCCTTTCTCTTCATCCCTTTCATTCGCAGTTGCCCATGTCAAAGAACATCATCTAATATGACCGCTGTGAATGCGTGATAGAAATATAGCTTGCCGCACCCAAAGTTCGCTCAATGGTTGGTCACTATAGACTCGCACTTTTCGGGTTCGCAGTTAGAACAGAAACACATCTGAGAGAGAATATTTTCCAACGGAAATACTTATTTGGAGATTGTGGCGGACACTGAAGTGCTATCAAGGGCTCTCCTGGTTTCCCTCGCGGCTCCATTCTCCCAATCCTCCGCCCCTATCTCATTTCCTTCCTCTGTCTGGTCTGAACAACAGGTGTTCCCCTCGAGTGAGTTGCACGGCTCCAAACAGAACCAACGTACTTTCATACATATAGGCTATTCACGGTAAAGTGGGCACTTTTGAAAGCCCTCTCATTTCTAATAATAGTCTATAAATATATTTTGTTTTAGCCTTAGATATTAACTTCCGAGTACGTTGTAATCTGCACACTGTGTTTATTACAAACATGTCAATATTTATTTTAAAATGATATTTTAAAAATATTTTTCAATATTTATTTTAAAATATTTTTAGTATGAATATGCCCTTCTTCGCGCATGTAATTCACAATACTTGAATATTATCATCACTTAAAGTGTTTTTTCAGAATCTGTTAACAAAGTAGCACATGGCATAACTGGAATTTTCTTTGTCTAAAAAAATGTATTAATTGGTTTTATTGAAAATTAAGAAACGTATTGGCTATCACTCGTTATGTGTTAACTACTTGATAATGTTCTTGCACTGCGCCAGCTGGCATGCATCATAACTTTGGGAGTGTCCCCGGTTCCCTACCCTAATAGATGATGTATTGAACATATCGTCTGTTTATAATAATTATATGGAGTTAAAAACTCCCAAAAAATCACTGAAGCCCGAATGCTAGCCAATAAACACTACTTCCAGATCAGCGATTCCATGTAATATAGGAATGCTTACCCCAACTTTCAGTAAAAAATTCATGCAAGGCCAAGACACTCAACGACGTATCATTTAATGGTTTTAAGAAGATAAGCAGTTATCAAAACCTTGTACAATAATACCATCACTATAAACTACGTTCATCAACTTCATTTTCCAAACCTACCCTGTCTCCGAGCACAACGCAACCTTCAAGCGCAACAGTCTCCCAGATTAACACAGTCACCAAGTGTAACAGTCTTCATGCATAATACAGTCTCCCAGATTAACACAGTCGCCAAGTGTAGCACTCTTCAGGCATAACACAGTCTCAGAGCATAAAGAAGTCTTCATGCTTTGCGCAACCTCTTATCATAGCACTGTCTTCATTAATACTTAAATACAGGATTTGGTAATAACCTACATATATCTAAGTCTTCAAAGATGTGACTCCTCAGCCTTCAAACATGAACCTCTGATAGTCTACTCGTCCGAAAACTCTGTTTGAGGACTGGATTTTAGTTGTAATAATCATGCGAATATGTAATCTTGGCAATGTGCATGTGCAGTTCTAAACTCAATTTATGAATATCTTATAATAGTTTAAATTTCATGAGAGAATATTTTAATGTTCTATGAAAAAATATTAATTCGAATTTTGGAAAGGGGGGTTGCAATGTGTCGTGTTTTCTTCAACTTGTATAATATCGCGGATAAGGATAGTATTTTCTCATCCAGAAACGGTTGTTTTTCATATATACGTAATTAATACGTTCTTCTTCTTCTGAGCTATGTAGTATGTCAGTTACTAGAGAACCAAATCACGTTCGATTTCACACTTGAACTATTTTCCTTTGAGCCTCAACTGGGAAAATTTAAATCGTTTTTTCCTTCTCCTTCTTGCTCTGCACATTTTACATAGTAACTTTTTTTTAATTTATACCTCGTCATCGCCAAGTTTTTCATCGCTACTGGTTTTTTTATATTCTTTTCAAACTCGTCCTTTCCATTAGATACTCCAGCGAGTAAATACGCTTACTGAATGCATCACATATTTTATGAAACCAGCAAAACCTGTGGTTCCTTCATTAGCGAAATTTGTATTTTCTTCGCTGTTCCTTGCCATGTAACCCAATAAGCCACTAGGTAATGTCATAGATGGATGAGCCAGCATTATAGCACTAAATGGAGGAAGTTGGTCTCAATATTTCTGACAATCTCTCTGCAGTTGGTCAGTTTATATAAACACTGCAAAATACTTAGGGATCTTCGCCCATTCATTATCTCATGTCTTCTGAAAATGAAACACGTGTAAATTCAGTGATCTCACATATGTATTAAGTGAAATAACAGTAAAAAGTGTTTTCTATTTGAAAACAGAAGACGGAAAAATTTAACTATTAAATTTTGTGCGCCCCGAAAGAATGTTTCGGCAGTTTTCGGCAGATCGCAGATAACAAGAAACTATTCATAAATAAATGAGATGGTTTTAACTATAGAAAAAAAGAATAAATAGTTTAAGCTGAACGAAATACTTACGAATTGCTCTTTATATGCATGCAACTGCATCACTAACTGATTGATCTGCATCAAAATATATTCTGTGAAAAAATATTTTAAATAGCACAATATTGAGCTTGAAATTTTACATAGTACTTACTACTGTCCGGATAATGCCGAATAAAGTGTATCTGATACTCCAGAACCAAACTTGCTTAAGTTGAAAATCTACAAGCAAATATACATGGAAGTTTCAAGTGTGCAATGGGAAAAGTCATTTATTTTTCATGGTTTTAGAGATTTTCCAATTTTCGTTTGAAGTAGTTTTGTAGAATGAAGTCCGCTTGGAGTGTATTTGAAGTATGTTTAGTGTATAGGTACATAAAACATGCGTTTCAGTTTATTTATGTCTTAAATTACTGTTAAAGTCATGTGTGAGGCATATTTGAAGTTTATGAAGACAATTGTGTGCTATAAGAATATGCCACGCTATGATACTATGTTGTTCTTTTATATTTGGGTATACTTTGAAAACGAAGTAATTTAATTAAGTTAGTTCTGTTTTTTAGTGTCTCCGAAGTCCGGGTAACTGCTTGTCTTTACGAAAATGTCGAATGGCATGTGAAAGAGATATGTCGCATCGCATGAGTTTGTGAATGAGAAACGTAGTACATACAGTATTCTCATCTGGTAACAGAACAATTATCCTGAGGTAGTGTTTACAGACTATGCTTGTGGTCTAGGAACTGTAGTGATCATTTCAATAACATATATTTACTATTAATATATTTTTATTTTAAAAAATTTCTGCTGGGTCATTGAATCCATAACAGCACAGGCCATGCTCTAATAATTATAAATATATAAAACTACTCAGCTAAAGAGGAGCATAAATATTTTTCTAGTAGCTCATGAATTAAATGCAAAAGTTAAATTATTTTTATAATTTTCTGTTTAACAGCATGAAATGATTTATTGTTGGCATTTATAACAATAGGGTTGAGTGAATATTTTATACGCTATTACACTCTAAACGTTGTACAACTTCCAATCGAGAAAGTGTGTGAAATTATACGAGTTTAAGGTTTTATTAAAATAATAATTTGATACTACTTTAAACGTTTATGAAAATAAAAGATAATCAGACTACTGTGTCCTCTCCCCATTATTTCGTCTTTGATTTAAGGAAAATACTTTATGAAATGATATGAAAACTGCCTACACTTTGTTGAGCTCAGCTTCAGCTTAGAATTATAAAGCAAATATGAATGTCGGCCCACTTTTGAATCGTTATATTTCTTTGCGTATTTACAGCGAGCCATCTCTCACACCAAGCAGTCTGCGATGAATAGAATTTCTACTTATGATAATGTTGAATGATGTCATAGCTTTCGATAAACTACTATTGAACCGGGAAAGGAAGATGCGTACAAGTTTTCCGTTAATCCGTAGTGATTGTTGTAGCAGTTTACTTGTTGCTATGCTATAGTCAACATCGACGTCTATCAGTCTTTTTCACCAACCGAAAATGTATTTGAAAAGCATTTATATACAAGAGATATCAAAGAATTTCCGAGCGGCAGCTTGAATTCAATACCATGGCCGCCTGTCTGAAATTGTGTAATAAAGAACCATTTTAAAAAATAACAATAATTAATTTTTTCAAAAATTAAATAAATTCTAACGAGTAATAAATTCAACGAGTTCAAATCATAATGTAAATCATAAGCAAAATTGACTAACATTTCCTACATTTTTTGGGCCGGGGNTTTTTTTTTTTTTTTTTTTTTTTTTTTTTTTTTTTTTTCCTCATGTTTTGGTGGTTAAGATTTTCGAAAGGAGACTCTCAAATCACAAACATGCTTGATACCCTATAAGGTTATGTTCATATTCAAGGACACCGAAAACCAAACTGGCTGACTACTTGTCTCCCACTAAGGCGAGCCGGGTTTGATTCCTGGCGGAGTCGACCCAGGTTTTTTGCATATGGGAATCGTGCCAGACGATGCCGCTGGTCAACGAGTTTTCTCGGGTATCTCCCGTTTCCCCCACACTTGCAGTCCGGCGCTGCTCCATACACACCTCACTTCACCCTCATCGGTTCTCAATACCTCGATGTGTAGAGTCGCCCAAACCTTTCAACTCCACTCCAACACCAAACTGACTGTTTGCTTCTACGGGCTTTTTAAGTATCCTGAGCTATAATTTACCAAATCCCACTAGTAGGCCTACTATNACTGACTGTTTGCTTCTACGGGCTTTTTAAGTATCCTGAGCTATAATTTACCAAATCCCACTAGTAGGCCTACTATACTTGTAAAGACTATTCTAATCCACACGCAGTCCAATACATTGATAATTATAGTGTAATTCAATAATAATAATTATNTCTTGTAAAGACTATTCTAATCCACACGCAGTCCAATACATTGATAATTATAGTGTAATTCAATAATAATTAATATTAATTATTCACATTTTAAAATATATACTTGCGTATACGTTACACATTTTTCACATAGCTAATTACTAACGTTATCAGTTTTCAAACAAAAAAAATGTATGCCCATAAACCAGTGACAGAAAATTAAATCACCATTCAAATAAACATTACTATCGTTGTTTTATGCCCAACACTAGAAAAACAAAAGTATTTTTGACATGACTAATAGGTTGTTATGTGCGAATCACAGTTTTTAGCTGCTAGCTTATCAGGTAACGGTAAAACGAAATTTTAATCTTCCAGTTATGAAATTTTAAACCTATGTGGTGGCAGTAGAAGAAGGTATGTAAATGTGACAATTGCGATCAATTCAAAGATTCAGTTAGCAATGAAAGTTAACTGTAAAAAGAATTTAATTATTTGACATTTAAAATTTGAAGACGTACACCAGGAAACGTTAAAACTTTAAACTAAAGTATGCCATTTGTGAATTTTGCTAATTACTTATTCATCTCCATGGCACAATTCTGCTGCGCTGAATTTCCATATATAGTTTTCAGGCTGTTTTCGGTAGTGAGCACTTTTGAGTCCCTAGTTACTTTTTCCTTTCAGCCATATTTAGTCCTTTAACCACCTTTGTAAAATATATTGCCATGCAAGTAATAAACACAGTGTGTATATTCCACCGCACTTAGAAATTAACGTCACAAACAAAAATAAAATATATTTATTGGCTATTATTCCAAATGAGAGGGCTTTCAAAAGTACTCACTTTACCGTGAATAGCCTATACAAACCAGAGCCAAATATGGTCGTCTGTTTTAAATCTCGTAGTGGGCGTAGTTAGCGAAATTCATGCGGTGTTGAAACTGTGTGTGCGAGCAAGAAACAATGAAGTCAGTGTGAAAGCATGGAGCAAATCTGCGCTGTCAAAAAGAATGTGTCAGATACGGAATTCCTCTTATAAAACCTGGTAGAACTCTACACTTCCAACCAGCTCGGATTTCAGAGTGTGGTCTGCAGAGATTGAAAACCATGCACGCTGGAAAAATCGTAGCTTCTCGCTCCGCACAGCCGAATTACGAGTGCCCCACAGGAATGTAATCTCTTTGATTTTATGGATTTTCAACCCCATATAATCCCGTTTGTCACAGTTCATCAGTTCTTTCTTGATCATCGCTCGCCTCCTACACTTTTATACTCTCACAAAGAATCCGCCTCCTCTTTGCCTTCCTTTTTATCCCTTTCGTTATATACTTTTTAGTTCAATTTATACATGTTATNAAAGAATCCGCCTCCTCTTTGCCTTCCTTTTTATCCCTTTCGTTATATACTTTTTAGTTCAATTTATACATGTTATTAAAATTTTATTTTGTTAGAAAATGATTTATAATTTAAAAAAAAATGTTGGCTCATTATGAAAGTTTTTGCGCATTAATTTCTACGACATGGACTGCTCGGGCATATATTCATTTTGGTTCTTAAACTTAGTTTTATTTATTTATGAAAATGGTGATTACCATTTGAAATTAATAAATTAATATTTATCGTATACCCCAAGACTGTGAAAGGATGGAAGTTTAAAAGCTAGTTAATGAGTTAAGTTGAGAAATTTGGAGCGCTTAACAGCGAGGTTTTAAACGTCTGTGAGATTGAAGTAAGCTGGAGCTGAAACAACAACGGAATACAAGAGGGCGGAGGAAAGGCGCCGTCCTCCGTGAAAATCCACCGACCAACGGCAACGTCCGCCACGTTTCCCACGTCCGTTACTCCGCTATATGATTTGTAGCAGCACTCTGCACATCCCAACTGAGATTACTGTGTTATATGGAAAATAATTAATTATTGGTAATAATTAAAATTACATTATTTGTAGTATGAAACTCCGATTTTGGCTTTGGGGGTTTCCCATCCTTTTTAGCAAACTTTCTGAAGGAAAGAAAGGCTCATAGATCACTTTCCTGTCTATAAGTGTCTGTACGTGTGTGTGTGTGTGTGTGTCCTCCCTTTCAATTTTTGAACGCGTCAACCGAATTTCACCAAACTCGGTACATATATAGTACTTAGTAAGGACACCTGGCTTTTGTAGTTTTTGACCTCGCCGGGAACTTCTTTTCAAAATGGTGGTAATTTTAATATTTATAGGGATATGTCATATCTCGGAAACTATTGAACTAACTTAAACATATTTTTGTATGCTGGCAGAGCATCAAATAAGCATCCAATTTTGAAATGAATACTGATGTTAGACCACCATTTTCGAGGATAGCACCAAATACAAAAATTATGATTTTGCATTGTATCTAGAAAACTAACAAAGCCATTCTCACCCAATTCGTCATGTAAGTAATACTATAACTGATGAGATAAACGTAAGTAGCATAACTTTATAAGGTACTTATTTTCAAAGTGGCGGTCATACAAATATGTTAGGTTTATTTGGTATGTCTACTATACTACTTAACCAATTTGGACCAAATTTTGTATGCTGAAACTACATATTACAAGCATCATATAAGCCAACATATAGCCCACCTTTCACAGTCATTTTGTAAGATAGCGCTACATGAATAAATAAAGTTTTTATGTCATATATCGGTAAACAATCAACCGATTCCTAACAGAATTGGCAAACAAGTAGTACTGCGGCTGATAATGTTAAATTATGGGTTTAAGGTCTGTCAGACACTCAGTTAAAAATGGCGGCCATATAGTTATCTTTGCTTAAATGTTATATCGTTGAAAACAATGTAATAAATTCCAACTTAACTTAGTATGCTAGCAGTAGATATTACAACTTTTAATTGTGTATATGTGGATCATCTTTGTCTGCCATTTTCTTAGGTAGCGTCACATGAATTAATAAATTTTTATGTCATATCTGAGAAAACAATTGACAGATTACAACCAAATTTTGCAAACAAGTAGTACTGCGTCAGATGATGTAAAATGGTAGGTTTTAAGTATATGATAAACTTATTTTCAAAATGGCGGGCACAANATGATAAACTTATTTTCAAAATGGCGGGCACATAATCATCTCCGCTTAGTATACTTTATCGTCTAAACCATGTAATCAGTTCCCACTTAATTTTATTTGCTGGCAGTATATTACAACTATCAAATGCATCTACATGGAGCATCTTTTGTCCGCAATTTGTAAGAAATGCCCCATGAAAAATAAGGTTTTTGTTTAGTATCTCGGGAAACAATTAATTAATTCCTACCAAATTTGCAAACAATTTGCACATCAGCAGGTGGTGTAAATTACTAAGTTTTAAGTATCACAAGAAATTATTTTCAAACTGGTGGCTGTATAAATATTTTAGCTAAGCATATTTTATTAATGAAACAAATTCCAACTTAACTTTGTATGTTAGCTGTATCAATTACAACCATCTAATTTGTCTATATGGAGCCTCATTTCTCTGACATTTTGTAAGTTTGCCCCACAATAAAAAATTGTTTTATGACATATCTCGGGAAACAATCAACTCATTCTTACCAAATTTGGCGAAGGAGTAGTATTGTGGTAGTCCACATAAATATATGTTTTTATGTGTAATGTGCACTTATTTTCAGAACGGCTGCTATAAAATAATTTTAGCTTAGTGTGCTTTGTCTACGAAACTATGTTATCGATTTTAGCTTTACATTGTAAACTGGCAGGTTTTTAAGGCCCGAAGGCCAACACACCCTCCATCCTCCCGCACTGCAACTGTGCTCTGATGAGTAAGGCAGTGCACGGCACTTTCCTCTTGGTCTCTTCGGGCCATTCACTTTTCTTTCTTGCCATATACACAGTATACTCCTGGTTTTCTCTGTTAAAAACCTGTCCTCCTCGCCAATCTAAAAGTACTCCGACTTTTACTTTTACAAAGTCTTTACCTGAATACTCTATCATGGGTCATCAGAATTTCGCTGATTCCATTTATCGAAGTCCTGAAGCCTTCTACCAATTTTGGTGGCGAAATCCGTCCATATCTTATGGTGCAGTTTGTTTTCCATAATGCTTCTTTCTTCTAAGTGAATGCCCATCTCTTCACATTTCTCATTCAATTCTCCTCTGAGATCTTCTGTCTTCAGACAGTCCATTAAAACGTGCTGTGCGGTATCGTCAACACCACAGGCCTCGCAGAGGGGAGACCCAACAAGCCCCATGCTGTACAGCTTTGCTTTAAAGTTCCCACGACCAGAGAACAGCTGCATGTTGTAGAAGTTCACATTGATCCATTTGTTCTCCAGTCTCGTTCTGGTGTTAGGGAGGAGCTCATAAGTCAACCTCCCTTTGCTGGAATTTGTCCTTCTCTGTTGCCAGTCTTTGACAATGTCTTCATACAACAACTTCTTATCTTCGATTGTGAGTTCATGAGCTCGAGATCTCTCCACCACGAGGCCCCTGTATCTGGCCAACAAGTCCACAGGCAGCACGCCAGCAACAACTGGGAGAGACTCATTCGGTACAGTTTTATAAGCCCTGGTAACGGTCAGCAGCGCAGCCCTTTGTGCACTTATGAGCTTCCTCCTGTGCCACGAAAGGTCGGAACGGTGGTGCCACATTACTGCTCCATGGGTGATGATTGCCTCAAACACCGCCCTGTAAATGGTGCGTAAGGTACCATAATTGAAGCCCCAGCTGGTGTTTCCAATTCTTCTGAGTTTCTGAAACACCACCACCGCCTTCCGCGACACATACTCAATATGACTCAAAAAGCTCATCTTGTCATCCATGACAACTCCCAGATATTTGAATTCATGCACATATCCAACCGGGTGANATGACTCAAAAAGCTCATCTTGTCATCCATGACAACTCCCAGATATTTGAATTCATGCACATATCCAACCGGGTGAGCCCCGAAGCGCACAGTCGGGGCTCTCTGAAGTCTCCCCTTAACCATCATGATTTTTGTTTTCTCTATTGAGAAGTCCAGTTTAACATCCTTCGACCATTGCCAGGTCTGTTCCATGATCCTAGATGCTTTTTCCTCCAGGACTCTTCTGGAGTTTCCTTCAACAAGAATTAGTCCACCGTCAGCATATCCAAAAACTGTGCACTCCGGAGGAAGCTCCATCTCAAGAAAACCATCAAAAAGGATGTTCCATAAGATCGGTCCGAGGACCGAGCCCTGGGGACATCCCTTAGTTAGTCTCTTTTCAACTTGTGTACTCTTACTAGAGTATATGCTCAATCTGTCTCTGAAGAAGTCCTGGATGACCCTGTAGATATTGGCNTAACTTGTGTACTCTTACTAGAGTATATGCTCAATCTGTCTCTGAAGAAGTCCTGGATGACCCTGTAGATATTGGCAGGACATTTTTTCACTTTCAGTCTATGCAACACCTCCGGCCACCAGGCATTGTCAAAAGCTCCGGAAATATCTAGGAAGATCGCCATTACATATTTCTTTGTTGACTCCCTGATGCTCTTCATCACGTCGGCCAGCGCGAAGTCCGTCCCAGTACCTCTTCTGAACCCATATTGACATTCATTAAGGGTTCCTTCGGCCTCCAGAGCCATGGTGAGTCTTCTGTTGATCATTTTCTCATAGACCTTGCCTAGTGCCGGAAGCAATGTNCTTCGGCCTCCAGAGCCATGGTGAGTCTTCTGTTGATCATTTTCTCATAGACCTTGCCTAGTGCCGGAAGCAATGTTAGGGGCCTGTATGATTTGGGATCATCCAGGTCCTTCTTATTCTCCTTACGGAGAATTCTCAGTAATCCAATTTTCCAAAGGGAGGGAAACACTCCGGTTTGGAGACAGTCATTAACTATATCCAGCAAGATATTCTTTATTCTTGCATAGCACCTTTTCAGGATTTCTGTGGTAATCCTATCAATTCCAGGTGCCTTGCCATTTTTCATTTTGTACATAACACTTGTTAGTTCTTCTAAACTGNAACTAAATTCTGGTGCGTCTTGTTCTTCTGGCACAATATTCATAGACTGCCTCCTAGCGGAGTGCTCCTCCCCCTCATTATCCAGGGAGTCGTCCAGAAGGAGCATGTGGAGCAGAGCCTCCATTGACTTCCTCTGATCTAAGATCAGTTCGCCATCTATTTTCATGCATGGAGGTGGCACTGATCTCTTTACCTTGTTCGCCGCAAGTTTATATACAAGACCGAAAGGATCTTCGTCACCAACCTTCGTAACAAAGTCTTCCCAGGACTTGGTTTTCTTCTTCCTTACCCTGCGGAAGTAAGCCTGCTTATTGCCTTTATATATCATTGAGAACTCTTTTCTTGCTTCACCTCTCAAATTGTGGAGATGTCGTCTATCTCGTCTTAGAGATTTCCTTTCTCGTTCCAGCTCTTCATCCCACCAAGACATATTAGGTAGACCCTTAGTTGTTTTCCGTAGGTTCTCTTCACACAAGTCCTGGATGATCTTCGTCAATTGCTCAACTCGGTCATCCAGGGTACCCATCACGTTATATAAGCACAGCTTACCCCGCAGGGCGCGGTCAAAAGCAGGCCAGTCCACCATATTGTGAATATAACGACCTCCTTTTCCAATGGTTCATGTTCCTGGTGGCCACCTCCATGGATCTCATACGTGATCAATCTATGATCACTTGAACTATCATCCGATACAGTCCAATTCCATACATTATTGAACATTTTCCTGTTGGTCACAGTAATGTCAATAAAAGATTCCGTTTCGTGGGCCTGCGAAACAAAGGTGGGGAGCTCTCCTTCTTGGTTGGCCATGTCCAAGTCATTCATGAGAATGAAGTGGCTGATCAAATCACCAGATTCATCGTTTACAGGAGAGTGCCAGAGTTCTGATTTACCATTCACATCAGCGCCAATTAACAAAGGCCTTTCACGCAAGGTGTTCACAATAATCTCCCATCTATCAATATGAACCTGGGTGTCATCCCCGAACTGAAAATACGAGGAAACCAGCCAGCATTCAGTTGTTCCTTTTATTACCTGAACACATGTGTGGTGTGTATCAGACACACTTGCCATTAATGTTATGTTAATGTCTGTACTGGTCCCAAGCACCCCAGCCCGGGGAGAATCACCACAGGCAAACACCTCGCCCCGCAGGCCCACAACCCTGTCAATAAGAATCCGCCTCCTCTTTGCCTTCCTTTTTATCCCTTTCGTTATATACTTTTTAGTTCAATTTATACATGTTATGAAAAATTTATTTTGTTAGAAAATGATTTATAATTCAAAAAAAAAATTTTGGCTCATTAGGAAAGTTTTTGTGCATTAATTTCTACGACATTGACTGCTCGGGCATATATTCATTTTGGTTCTTAAACTTAGTTTTATGTATTTATGAAAATGGTGATTACCATTTGAAATTAATAAATTAATATTTATCGTATACCCCAAGACTGTGAAAGGATGGAAGTTTAAAAGCTAGTTAATGAGTTAAGTTGAGAAATTTGGAGCGCATAACAGCGAGGTTTTAAACGTCTGTGAGATTGAAGTAAGCTGGAGCTGAAACAACAACGGAATACAAGAGGGCGGGGGAAAGGCGCCGTCCTCCGTGAAAATCCACCGACCAACGGCAACGTCCGCCACGTTTCCCACGTCCGTTACTCCGCTATATGATTTGTAGCAGCACTCTGCACATCCCAACTGAGATTACTGTGTTATATGGAAAATAATTAATTATTGGTAATAATTAAAATTACATTATTTGTAGTATGAAACTCCGATTTTGGCTTTGGGGGTTTCCCATCCTTTTTAGCAAACTTTCTGAAGGAAAGAAAGGCTCATAGATCACTTTCCTGTCTATAAGTGTCTGTACGTGTGTGTGTGTGTGTGTGTCCTCCCTTTCAATTTTTGAACGCGTCAACCGAATTTCACCAAACTCGGTACATATATAGTANTGTGTGTGTGTGTGTCCTCCCTTTCAATTTTTGAACGCGTCAACCGAATTTCACCAAACTCGGTACATATATAGTACTTAGTAAGGACACCTGGCTTTTGTAGTTTTTGACCTCGCCGGGAACTTCTTTTCAAAATGGTGGTAATTTTAATATTTATAGGGATATGTCATATCTCGGAAACTATTGAACTAACTTAAACATATTTTTGTATGCTGGCAGAGCATCAAATAAGCATCCAATTTTGAAATGAATACTGATGTTAGACCACCATTTTCGAGGATAGCACCAAATACAAAAATTATGATTTTGCATTGTATCTAGAAAACTAACAAAGCCATTCTCACCCAATTCGTCATGTAAGTAATACTNCAAAAATTATGATTTTGCATTGTATCTAGAAAACTAACAAAGCCATTCTCACCCAATTCGTCATGTAAGTAATACTGTAACTGATGAGATAAACGTAAGTAGCATAACTTTATAAGGTACTTATTTTCAAAGTGGCGGCCATACAAATATGTTAGGTTTATTTGGTATGTCTACTATACTACTTAACCAATTTGGACCAAATTTTGTATGCTGANTCATACAAATATGTTAGGTTTATTTGGTATGTCTACTATACTACTTAACCAATTTGGACCAAATTTTGTATGCTGAAACTACATATTACAAGCATCATATAAGCCAACATATAGCCCACCTTTCACAGTCATTTTGTAAGATAGCGCTACATGAATAAATAAAGTTTTTATGTCATATATCGGTAAACAATCAACCGATTCCTAACAGAATTGGCAAACAAGTAGTACTGCGGCTGATAATGTTAAATTATGGGTTTAAGGTCTGTCAGACACTCAGTTAAAAATGGCGGCCATATAGTTATCTTTGCTTAAATGTTATATCGTTGAAAACAATGTAATAAATTCCAACTTAACTTATAATGGCGGCCATATAGTTATCTTTGCTTAAATGTTATATCGTTGAAAACAATGTAATAAATTCCAACTTAACTTAATATGCTAGCAGTAGATATTACAACTTTTAATTGTGTATATGTGGATCATCTTTGTCTGCCATTTTCTAAGGTAGCGTCACATGAATTAATAAATTTTTATGTCATATCTGAGAAAACAATTAACAGATTCCTACCAAATTTTACAAACAAGTAGTACTGCGTCAGATGATGTAAAATGGTATGTTTTAAGTATATGATAAACTTATTTTCAAAATGGCGGCCACATAATCATCTCCGCTTAGTATACTTTATCGTCTAAACCATGTAATCAGTTCCCACTTAATTTTATTTGCTGGCAGTATATTACAACTATCAAATGCATCTACATGGAGCATCTTTTGTCCGCAATTTGTAAGAAATGCCCCATGAAAAATAAGGTTTTTGTTTAGTATCTCGGGAAACAATTAACTAATTCCTACGAAATTTGCAAACAATTTGCACTGCAGCAGGTGGTGTAAATTACTAAGTTTTAAGTATCACAAGAAATTATTTTCAAACTGGTGGCTGTATAAATATTTTAGCTAAGCATATTTTATTAATGAAACAAATTCCAACTTAACTTTGTATGTTAGCTGTATCAATTACAACCATCTAATTTGTCTATATAGAGCCTCATTTCTCTGACATTTTGTAAGTTTGCCCCACAATAAAAAATTGTTTTATGACATATCTCGGGAAACAATCAACTCATTCTTACCAAATTTGGCGAAGGAGTAGTATTGTGGTAGTCCACATAAATATATGTTTTTATGTGTAATGTGCACTTATTTTCAGAACGGCTGCTATAAAATAATTTTAGCTTAGTGTGCTTTGTCTACGAAACTATGTTATCGATTTTAGCTTTACATTGTAAACTGGCAGGTTTTTAAGGCCCGAAGGCCAACACACCCTCCATCCTCCCGCACTGCAACTGTGCTCTGATGAGTAAGGCAGTGCACGGCACTTTTCTCTTGGTCTCTTCGGGCCATTCACTTTTCTTTCTTGCCATATACACAGTATTCTCCTGGTTTTCTCTGTTAAAAACCTGTCCTCCTCGCCAATCTAAAAGTACTCCGACTTTTACTTTTACAAAGTCTTTACCTGAATACTCTATCATGGGTCATCAGAATTTCGCTGATTCCATTTATCAAAGTCCTCAAGCCTTCTACCAATTGTGGTGGCGAAATTCGTCCATATCTTATGGTGCAGTTTGTTTTCCATAATGCTTCTTTCTTCTAAGTGAATGGCCATCTCTTCACATTTCTCATTCAATTCTCCTCTGAGATCTTCTGTCTTCAGACAGTCCATTAAAACGTGCTGTGCGGTATCGTCAACACCACAGGCCTCGCAGAGGGGAGACCCAACAAGCCCCATGCTGTACAGCTTTGCTTTAAAGTTCCCATGAACAGAGAGCAGCTGCATGTTGTAGAAGTTCACAGTGATCCATTTGTTCTCCAGTCTCGTTCTGGTGTTAGGGAGGAGCTCATAAGTCAACCTCCCTTTGCTGGAATTTGTCCATCTCTGTTGCCAGTCTGTGACAATGTCTTCATACAACAACTTCTTATCTTCGATTGTGAGTTCACGAGCTCGAGATCTCTCCACCACGAGGCCCCTGTATCTGACCAACAAGTCCACAGGCAGCACGCCAGCAACAACTGGGAGAGACTCATTCGGTACAGTTTTATAAGCCCTGGTAACGGTCAGCAGCGCAGCCCTTTGTGCACTTATGAGCTTCCTCCTGTGCCACGAAAGGTCGGAACGGTGGTGCCACATTACTGCTCCATGGGTGATGATTGCCTCAAACACCGCCCTGTAAATGGTGCGCAAGGTACCATAATTGAAGCCCCAGCTGGTGTTTCCAATTCTTCTGAGTTTCTGAAACACCACCACCGCCTTCCGCGACACATACTCAATATGACTCAAAAAGCTCATCTTGTCATCCATGACAACTCCCAGATATTTGAATTCATGCACATATCCAACCGGGTGACCCCCGAAGCGCATAGTCGGGGCTCTCTGAAGTCTCCCCTTAACCATCATGATTTTTGTTTTCTCTATTGAGAAGTACAGTTTAACATCCTTCGACCATTGCCAGGTCTGTTCCATGATCCTAGATGCTTTTTCCTCCAGGACTCTTCTGGAGTTTCCTTCAACAAGAATTAGTCCATCGTCAGCATATCCAAAAACTGTGCACTCCGGAGGAAGCTCCAGCTCAAGAAAACCATCAAAAAGGATGTTCCATAAGATCGGTCCGAGGACCGAGCCCTGGGGACATCCCTTAGTTAGTCTCTTTTTAACTTGTGTACTCTTACTAGAGTATATGCTCAATCTGTCTCTGAAGAAGTCCTGGATGACCCTGTAGATATTGGCAGGACATTTTTTCACTTTCAGTCTATGCAACACCTCCGGCCACCAGGCATTGTCAAAAGCTCCGGAAATATCTAGGAAGATCGCCATTACATATTTCTTTGTTGACTCCCTGATGCTCTTCATCACGTCGGCCAGCGCGAAGTCCGTCCCAGTACCTCTTCTGAACCCATATTGACATTCATTAAGGGTTCCTTCGGCCTCCAGAGCCATGGTGAGTCTTCTGTTGATCATTTTCTCATAGACCTTGCCTAGTGCCGGAAGCAATGTTAGGGGCCTGTATGATTTGGGATCATCCAGGTCCTTCTTATTCTCCTTACAGAGAATTCTCAGTAATCCAATTTTCCAAAGGGAGGGAAACACTCCGGTTTGGAGACAGTCATTAACTATATCCAGCAAGATGTCCTTTATTCTTGCATAGCACCTTTTCAGGATTTCTGTGGTAATCCTATCAATTCCAGGTGCCTTGCCATTTTTCATTTTGTACATAACACTTGTTAGTTCTTCTAAACTGAATTCTGGTGCGTCTTGTTCTTCTGGCACAATATTCATAGACTGCCTCCTAGCGGAGTGCTCCTCCCCCTCATTATCCAGGGAGTCGTCCGGAAGGAGCATGTGGAGCAGAGCCTCCATTGACTTCCTCTGATCTAAGATCAGTTCGCCATCTATTTTCATGCATGGAGGTGGCACTGATCTCTTTACCTTGTTCGCCGCAAGTTTATATACAAGACCGAAAGGATCTTCGTTACCAACCTTCGTAACAAAGTATTCCCAGGACTTGGTTTTCTTCTTCCTTACCCTGCGGAAGTACGCCTGCTTATTACCTTTATATACCATTGAGAACTCTTTTCTTGCTTCACCTCTCAACTTGTGGAGATGTCGTCTATCTCGTCTTAGAGATTTCCTTTCTTGTTCCAGCTCTTCATCCCACCAAGACATATTAGGTAGACCCTTAGTTGTTTTCCGTAGGTTCTCTTCACACGTGTCCTGGATGATCTTCGTCAATTGCTCAACTCGGTCATCCAGGGTACCTATCACGTTATATAAGCACAGCTTACCCCGCAGGGCGCGGTCAAAAGCAGGCCAGTCCGCCATATTGTGAATATAGCGGACCTCCTTTTCCAATGGTTCATGTTCCTGGTGGCCACCTCCATGGATCTCATACGTGATCAATCTATGATCACTTGAACTATCATCCGATACAGTCCAATTCCATATATTATTGAACATTTTCCTGTTGGTCACAGTAATGTCAATAAAAGATTCCGTTTCGTGGGCCTGCGAAACAAAGGTGGGGAGCTCTCCTTCTTGGTTGGCCATGTCCAAGTCATTCATGAGAATGAAGTGGCTGATCAAATCACCAGATTCATCGTTTACAGGAGAGTGCCAGAGTTCTGATTTACCATTCACATCAGCGCCAATTAACAAAGGCCTTTCACGCAAGGTGTTCACAATAATCTCCCATCTATCTAATGATCCTGGGTGTCATCCCCGAACTGAAAATACGAGGAGACCAGCCAGCATTCAGTTGTTCCTTTTATTACCTGAACACATGTGTGGTGTGTATCAGACACACTTGCCATTAATGTTATGTTAATGTCTGTATTGGTCCCAAGCACCCCAGCCCGGGGAGAATCACCACAGGCAAACACCTCGCCCCGCAGGCCCACAACCCTGTCAAAAGGTACATACGGTTCCTGAAATAACACAATATCCAGCTTCCACTCCACAACGATCCTATTTAATTCAGCTGCTACTGNAAAGGTACATACGGTTCCTGAAATAACACAATATCCAGCTTCCACTCCACAACGATCCTATTTAATTCAGCTGCTACTGCTGCTGACCGTTGCATGTTCAATTGTCCCACTCTAATGGTGTTACACTCCATAATTGATCCTGGCTAGTTCAACAGACAGGGCCTTCTGGTATTCGGGACAGTCCCTTGTGTCCACACGATGGTCATGTGTTTGACCCTTCTTTTTGCAGTTCGCACAAGAATCCTTGTGCGACTGATCGGCCTTCTTCGGACAATTAGCATACTCATGGCCTCTTTCACTACAGGTAGAGCAGGTGGCCTCTGTCTCTCTGCATTTACCAGCAATGTGGCCCCACTGCTGACATTTATAGCAGCGCGAGAGCGAGATATAATCTCGAACTCGGCAGCTCTCATATCCAACATAGACCCTGTCCTTGTCTATGAGTGCATTTCGTATTTTCGGGTCACACTGCAACACCACGTTGACCCTGTCTGAATCCCTGCGACCAGTTCTGTGGCTGATGGATACCACCCTCTTAAAGGTCTCTAGCGTATGTTTTCCACATACTCCATCTCTGAAATTCGGTTTAAAGATGGCTTCTGGCAGATCTGAGGTGTCCTCACTACGTGGCACGTCGTAGACCACTACTTTGGGGTCTCGCCTCTTCGGTGCCTCCAATTTCAAACCCAGTGTCTTGATCTTTGTGGCATTGTTAATACTTTGGAACGTCTTATCGTCTCCTGCCTCCACAAGAACTCCTCCACCTCTTATGCCACGAATGTTTCTGATCTGCAAGCCCTCTACTTTGGGATCAAATCCCTTTTTGAGCATTTCTCTCGTCTCAACACTGGTCTTACCTTCATCCTTAGGGTAGACCAACACAATTTTCTTTGCCGCTCTAGGCTTATACTCCACTCCTGCTGCCTGTGCGTAACTTTTGATTACTGGCACCGGAGGTTTGCAGGGCTCAAAGGCCTCTGTCCTTATTCCACTGCTTACTCCGCCTTTTTCTGTTTCTAATAGTCGGCCAAGTAGTAGACTATTCTGGATGAGCACGCCGTCAATGTTACTGTGTATTTGGCAAAGTTTCGGTATTAGGAAGTTTGCCTGAGTAGATTTCACCTTTGAACTCTTACTCGTTTTCCATTTTTGCATAGATTCGACAAGTTCCTTCGTCTCCTTATGCATTTTCATTACAATATCTCTTTCTTTATCTAGAGCTCTATTAGATGAGTCTCTCCCAGGCTCTTCGACAAATCTAAGTCTCCTCTTGGATTTGGTGACACTTGTTTCCGCATCCTCCTCTGCCGGTTTCATGGAAGACCTGGGCACTGCAAATCTTCCTCCTCCTGAGCCTCGGGAAATACCAGCCGCGAGGTCTTGAGTGGTTTTCCTTTTCTTCCAACAAGAGTAAACTCTTGCATTTTCCTGGTGGCAGCACGTAAATCCACTTCCTCTTCTGACGAAGAGGATGCATCCCCGGATCCGGCAGAACCAATTTCCTCGGCTTCTACAAGTGGAGTGGTACCTTCTTCCTCCTCTTCAGAAGCCATTGTTTGCATTTCCCCATCGTACACTTCCTGAAACCAGGAGTCCACGATGGTTGCCTTCACACCGTGAATGTTCTTACATATTTTTCGGTGTATCCGTTTCTTTCCAACCGACATAGGAAACGCATTCCAGTTGAAGTTGGGATTCCTTAACCTCTCCAGGGCCGCAAATGCCACCTCAGAAGGAATGAACTCTCTTTTCAGGAAGCCTGTAAGCCCCTTCCGTTTCTCTTTCAAGGTCGGTGAGCCTTCCATTGCAGTAAGACCCAGGGCCTCCATTACTCCCAGTCTCACTTTTCCAGGACTACTTGATGAAGTCATGGTGCTCCTGCGACAGCAGGACCCACACCTTGGTCTTCACCCTTCTTCGACTTTTGCAGGTCTCTAATTAAAGAGTACTTTACAAAAANGACAGCAGGACCCGCACCTTGGTCTTCACCCTTCTTCGACTTTTGCAGGTCTCTAATTAAAGAGTACTTTACAAAAACAACACTTTCACTACACAAGTCTCTACGTGTGCTTACTAAGGTAAGTCCCCACACTAGCACAAATTAGAAAACACAAGTCCACAATGTCCACTATCACTAGTCAAGCCTCAGGGGCAGTCTGAGGCCGTAGGCCTCAGGCCGGCTTGAAGTCCCTTTTCTCCCTCTTTGCCGTCCACAGGGAGTCCCGCTAGGGGAATTATGGCCACGCATGACCTAGAGTCCGGTGGACTAATTACCCTGTGACCCGTTGATCCACCCGGCCGACGCAGAGGCGGGGAGACAGTGTGCCGGCACTGACCTCTTCCACTTCCCAGTTAGACTGTTCAGTATCTGANAGTCTGAGGCCGTAGGCCTCAGGCCGGCTTGAAGTCCCTTTTCTCCCTCTTTGCCGTCCACAGGGAGTCCCCGCTAGGGGAATTATGGCCACGCAAGAACTAGAGTCCGGTGGACTAATTACCCTGTGGCCCGTTGATCCACCTGGCCGACGCAGAGGCGGGGAGACAGTGTGCCGGCACTGACCTCTTCCACTTCCCAGTTAGACTGTTCAGTATCTGAGGGCAGTCAGAGCACTTCTTATTCAGTTCAGTTCACAAGCGGAACAAACTCGCTTTTAGATTTATCTCAGGGCGACACTTTCCGGTGAAATACCCTGAGAAAACCTATTGTAAACTGGCAGTATGAAATCATCGACTGTGCTAATAAATAACTGTTTTGTCTTCCTTTTATGACGATCGTCATATGGAAAATATGGATGTTTTATGCCATATGTCAGGGACCAAACAACCNGTGACACTTTCCGGTGAAGTACCCTGAGAAAACCTATTGTAAACTGGCAGTATGAAATAATCGACTGTGCTAATAAATAACTATTTTGTCTTCCTTTTATGACGATCGTCATATGGAAAATATGGATGTTTTATGCCATATGTCAGGGACCAAACAACNGTTTTGTCTTCCTTTTATGACGATCGTCATATGGAAAATATGGATGTTTTATGCCATATGTCAGGGACCAAACAACCGATTTTCACCTAATTCTTCACGCAAGTAGCGCTATGATAGGCCATGTAAACTTACATGTTTTAAGTGGCTCAGTCACTTATTATCAAAATGATGGCCCTATCATTCGAAACATTAGACTGATTAAATTCGAAGTTGATGCTCAAATCTGACCTCTGTAATGCAGTTGATTGCACACTAGCTCATGGTACGAGGTTTTCTGGGTTGGAGTCCCGGGTAAGGCACGTGTGAATTTGTAATTGTCTCACAACTGTTGCATATGTTTCTGGTTTCATCTCTAATGATGTTGCTTTCAGCGAGACGACAAGTCCTACCTTCCAACTCAGCTTTTAAGAAATTATTTAAAAACTAATTGCTCCCATGATGATAAAAGTAGGCTCATTAATTATATCTGTAACTTCTTGTCACAGTTTGCGCAACTATTACTACATACTCCGGTTTCTTACAGTAGTAACCAACTATAACTTTAGTTTTCACTTTATATTTATCTTTTGCATATTTAGTTACGTTTAACGATTCCTGATAGTCACTATTATTAACAGTTACTTGACTCTTAAATCCTCTTTTAGGGGCACGAAGTTGACTGTTTAACTTTTCCACAGTTATTTCACTTTTGGGAATGAGAAGCCAACTTGGCTTTTAAAAAAAAGTACAGCTGGTGCCGTTTCTAAAATGTTGTATTTCAACAGAATATTAGGTATCGCCACTGTCTGATTACCTTCACTCATTTATATGTGCAAACTATTCAAAACATTCTTTCTTTTCGATAAACGACTAGCAATGTCGTCTCTGCTAACAAAGTTAATGTGTGAATAACTGCATATACAAATCAAAAGTTTGGTTTTCTGCTATGTCATGATATAATCTGCGTAGTTCTAACCAGATATCTTTAATAGCATTAAACATCGTTATTTATGTCAATTTATATTCTGTAATGTAAGCGAAAGGCACCTGCAGAGTTTATAATATTCACCTTTAAGACNCGTTATTTATGTCAATTTATATTCTGTAATGTAAGCGAAAGGCACCTGCAGAGTTTATAATATTCACCTTTAAGACAATTTTAGAAAATCTTGTAGTATTATGGCGTACCTTCAAATTTCCGAGACTCCTTTTATGATCGTTCAAAGCTGTAGCACGACTGGGCCCGTCACCTGTTGCCATTAGTTGAATGAAAAAGTGAGTAATACCACAGGAAACTATTTATATGCTTTTTCATTTCTTCATACAGCATGGAAAAATNGTTGAATGAAAAAGTGAGTAATACCACAGGAAACTATTTATATGCTTTTTCATTTCTTCATACAGCATGGAAAAATATTTCCAAACAAATATAATGGGTTCACCAACCTATTGGCCATAATAACCAAATACAGAAACCTAATTCTTCTTTTTTTGTTGGCTTCTGAATTATTTACAAAAATTTTATTTCTATATGAGTATATAAATAACAATTCGTCAATGGAAAATACATTACAAGTGCAATAACAAATAGAAGTGATCAAGATATTTCAAAAGTGTAATAAGTGAATTAATTTTCAAAGTTAGATGAAAGAAGAGAAAATGACTGCAGGTAACATGGCAGTATGTTCGAGGCATAACAGATGACGGTGACCAAGATGCCAAGTAAGAACGTTCATACGCCGACACTCTGCTGAAAAATGCAGTTATAAGATTGTTCGCTGATCAATCCCAACTTGAGTAGCAGAATCCCATCATCATGGATATCTTCGTACGCCAATCACTTCTGCAGATAAGAAAAAATTTATGTTTTTCTCAGTAATAATATCAAGAATGCCTTAACTATTTCTCAAGTGTGCCCTAAAACACTTCATCTCTGAGCACTGGTCGGTCAAGATTTCATTTCTTCATAACAAATAAACCCAAATTGATCAATGAACTTTTTCAAAAATAAAACTGCGTAAACAGCAGTATAGGTGAAATCTAGTTTTGATTTCTATATTAATTCATTGGTGTTATTCCCAATTGCGAAATTCTTATTTTCAGTAATAATCCAAGTACAAAATTATTNTTCTATATTAATTCATTGGTGTTATTCCCAATTGCGAAATTCTTATTTTCAGTAATAATCCAAGTACAAAATTATTTCTCATTTGCCTGTTTTGTTTATCTTGGAAATTAACTTCATTGGATATAAAAAGTTATTAACTTCCATCCATACAAATTTCAATAATATTATATTTGTCCTATTAGATGTGAATAGTTTTATGGTACAGAAATTGTTTGCATTATAATAAATATTTATGAAGTTTCTATTTTATTTTTATACGTTGCATTATTGATGTTTGTCATATACATGAAATTACATACATATTTCTGTATTCAGTCATTAACATGCAGGGTAGTTCACTTATGATACTACATGCGCATTCATTCATATGATTACACGCAAACGCCCGTGTGCCGATCCACGGTCCCATCTGCATACAACACACAATTTAATTTTCTGTACACGTTGAAAAGACGGGGTCCCAAACTACGTTATCAGAGGAAAAAACCTTATATTATATATCGGTACAAATAATTACAACCAGAACATTCAACTTGCATACCAAAATATCAACAAGAAGATACTTACATAACAAACAGTCCTACTTTCCTCAACATTGGAGCAATCAATTTGTTTTTAAATTCTTAAAAGCTGAGTTGATAGGTGGAGGTAGGGCTTGACTTCCCTTTGAAAGTAATAACATTATAAATGAAACCAGAAACGTACGCAACAGTAGTGAAACAATTACAAAAGTGCACTTGCCTTATCCGGGTTTTGAACACAAAAAACATCGTATAATAAGCTGGCGTGCATGGCACTGCATTATGGAGATTTGAAGTATCAACTTCGGATTAAATCATTCTAATGTATCGAATTACAGGGTTTACTAACTTAAATATTTAGAGGGCCATCATTTTGAAAATAAGTGTCTGAGCCATTTAAAACACTTAAGATAACATGGCCTACCGTAGCGTAAATTGTGTGAATAATTTGATGTAAATCGGTTTTTTGATCCTGAGATCAGGCATAAATAGTTGTATTCTTTTATTTGATGATATCGTGAAAAATTTCCAAAAAAAAAAGAGGCTACCTTATACGATTCTTCTGATGTACAGGATGAGTATAAAAGAATATCTCAACTTTGCAGGTCTATAATATCAAAACCAAACAACCTACAACCATGATTGACCAATCAAATGAACCGTGAAACAGAGACATTTGTTTACCATACATTCATAAATGTTCAATGTGACCACCACTTTGATAGTAAGTATCATATCAAGTTCAATAACTTACGTTTGTATTGCCTACCATTGCATTTCTTACATGCCAGATTGGGTGGGAATTGTTTGAAAAGTTTTCAAAACATATTGAAAAATATATATTTTTAATCGGTGCTATTTTCCAAAATGGCGCACCAACAACAATTTCCATTTCGAAATTTAATGTTTACAGAATGGTCTGCCAGCATACAAAAATTAGGTTTTAATCTGTTGAATGGTTTCCGAGATATGACATCACCCCAAGTATTTTAATGGCCGCCATTTTAAAAGTAAGTTTTCGACGTGGTCGAAAACTATAAAAGACAGATGTCCGCTTTATGTAATATATGTGTACCACGTTTGGTGAAATTCTATTTACGCGTTCAAAAATTGAAAGTGGTGAGGTACACACGCACAGACACACTCATACACACATAATTACACACACATACACACTCGCAGACAAACAGACAGGTAAGTGATTTCATACGCCTTTTTTTCTGTTGGAATGTAGGCTAAAAACGCTGGCATTTAGTCTTTTATTATTATACAAAAAATTATAATGGTTATTATAACGGACTGTATTGCCTCTGGAACAGGTGAAGTAAAAGCGTTTCTTGAAAAATCAAATAAAGAATCTCTAAACATTATAAATATGGTAACAAAAATAACATTATAGAAAATGTAACCAATGCAAGAAGCCTATGATAATACTGATATAGCGTAGATTATATATACAAAAGGGATTTAATAAAACTATAAAAAAATATACGTTAATAATTATTTTGCCATTCGATGGCAAGTTCAATGACTAAAAAGATATTGAAAATGTTATCAAGGTTAGCTTAATATATCAAATATTACTAACAACAAAATTAAAAGTATATTATCATGACCATATTTAGGTAAATATAGCTGTGCGGCTTATAGTTACTGTATTTAACTATATAAAAAACCTAACTTTTTACATGAATGTGTACATTTTTTTTTTTTTTAGAATGTAGTGCAGTTTTATTTAATCATTATTCATTATTGGTTTATTTATTATTCAGTAACAATAGCGAAGTTGTTGGTTTAATACCAAAAAATGAAGGGTAAAAATGCACAACTTATAGTAAGAAGGTCAAAGGTAGTTCAGAATTAGGATATATAAATACTTTAAAAGATAAATTAAGTAAAAGTCTTTAAAAATACTAATTTTGACAGATTTCAAAATACTATAATAATAAACCATTATATATTTAATAATTAAAAACGGTGTCTATTTAAAAAATTTACTAATTCTGGAGAGCAATTTAATCAAACACAATGACCCTATAAATTAATTACTGTATTCAAAATTATATACAACGCTTAGGAGTAATAAAAATTATAGACATACAAAATTTATGTGGGCACATACTAAATAAAATATGTTTACGTATTAAAAATATGAAAAGGTATACAGAATTACCAAAATATTCTGATGGTTTAATAGTAGCTTATATGCTTGAAAACTATAGACACGGACGTTTAAAAACTTACAAAAAAGTATTATAGAAAGCATGAAATAAATTGAGATTATTACAGTCAGTTTTATTATATGACGAAAACATTATTTTGGTAAGCATGTTAGAGATAAAAAATATATACAATAGTAAAACTAATACTACATTTTTTTAAAGATAATTATAAAAGTTAATATTCTAATCACTTATACACTTCGATTCTAGTAATTTATATCGACCATATCATAGTTGTAAATGGATAATGTTTACATGGTAGGTATAAAGTTATGTGATAAATTTCTTTGATAGAGCTGATTAGATATATTCAAGAAGTAGGTTTATAAAATCCTAAATAATTTTTTGGATTTCACAAAAATCTTCCTCTTGCTCTAGAAAGAAGAAACAAAATTAGAAAATAATTAAACAACGAGAAGTAACTTTACACAACTGATCATTAAAATGAGATGCTTAGCACTTAGTTTATAATAGAGTATTAGTATAAAAACAAGAAGTTATCGATATAACTAATGAGTCCACTTTCCTCTGCATCGATGCAAATAATTTTGATCAAGTTTTAAAAAAGTTAGGTTGTATGTGGGTCTTGGCGTTTCGTTGATAGCAATAGCGTTAGATATGCAACCAGAAACAAATGCAGTACTACTGAGACAATCACAAATACACACGTGTATTACCAGGTACTCGAACACAGAACGCCTCGTACCGTAAACTGGCGTGCCGCCAACTACATTACAGACACATTATTATCGCAGCATCTACTTCGGTAGTAATCAGTCTAAAGTTTTAGTAGACTGGGACATCATTAGATATCATAGACAGAGGCATGATTTTGAAAACAAGTCCGTGCAATTAAACTATGTAATTTTTACATTGCCTACAGTATCACTACTTGTGTGCAGAATTGGGTGGAAATAGGTTGACTGGTTTATATATGGCATAAAAGACTTTGTTTCTCATTTTGCACTATCGTACAAAAAGACCTATAAACAGGCCCTGAATTGGCATATCACATTCGTCTAATAGATTGTGTCAATAAAAAAAGTTTGGTTGAAATTTGCCAAATTTATTAAAGATATAATTAAATTATCTAAATAATTTTTATTGTACCATTTTGAAAAGAAGTCTGACTCTCATAAGTTATGCAATTTTACATGATTCACTATAGTACTACTTGTGTGCAAAATTTTATGGGAATTCGATTATTGGTTTCCGAGATATGGCATAAATGTTGCATTTTATCACCTCACAAAAATTCGGCAGCAGATGATCTCTCTAAGCATACTTGATGGTTTTAATGGCTGCTCTCTTCATGCTAAGTTTGATTAAAAGCTGTTAAATTGTTTAGTAGATATGACAAATTTATCTAAATGATTTATATGACTACCATACTGTAAATAAAGTCAGACGCACTTAAAACATGGGTTACTGTAGCGCCTTTAACATGAAAAATTCTGTGGGAATCGGTTGGTTGGTCTCACACATGCGACATTAAAAAAATGGTTTCTGATGTGGTGATATTTTCATTACTGTGTGGGCACATACTATGTTTTTCGTAAATACTGCTACATATTAAATTAGGTTGGAATTGTTTGGGATATATGGCTTACTAACCTAGAATATTTACAAGGCTGTTATTTATAAAATACGTGACTACCTCCTTAAATCATGCAAAATTTAGATGTACTACAAAAGTATAACTTGCAGTCTGAATTTCCCGAGATAGCACATTAAAACTTATTCTTTGATGCAGTGCTATATTTTAAAATGGCTGACCAATGAGGTTACATATTGGCTTATTTGATGCTTGCATAGATACCGCCGGTATAAAAAGTTAAGTTGGAATTGGTTACATGGTTTCATCGAAATAGCATAGTAGTCTATAATGTTTATGTCACCGTCATTTTGAAGAGAATAGTCTGACCCACTAAAGTATTGCATGAAGTATTGTAGTATTACTTGAGTGTCGAATTTAGTAGTGATAAGTTTATTGTTTCCTGAGATATTATCTTAAATCTTTATATTTCACTTGGTACTATATTGCAAAATGGCGGACAAATAGTCAATGTTTTGTTACTTTTGATGCCTTTAAAAGAGACTTTCAACATAGCAGTTTTGGTCGAAACTGGTAAAACTTTATTTTATGTATTGAAAATAAAACTAAATATCGAAAATGTTACTGACGCGCCATTTTGTAAAACAGTGCAAATTAAAAAATTAAGCTTTTACATTATATCTTGGGACCCATTTAACCAATTTAAACCAAATTTGGATCGTCGGCATTGCATGATGTAAGCATTAAATTAAGAAAGTGACAATATTATTAATCCATAATTTCGGAAGATAGTGCAACTTGAATAACAAAGTTTTGATGTTATATCTCGATAACTACACAAACGTTTAATGAACCATTAACATTTTCGATTTTTAAATTAAATGCTTACATCATGCACAGTCAATGTACCAATTTTGGTTTAAATCGGTTAAATAGTTCCCGAGATATAATGGAAAATGTTCATTTTTAGCCTAATTTCAAGGAAAGAAGAGTTTATGAGATCACTTTCCTGTATATTTGTCTGTGTGTATGTGTGAGTGTATGTTCATGAATGCGTGTGTCTGAATGTGTGTATGTGCATTTGTGTCCCCTACCCCTCCCACTACTAATATTTTTCAATTTTTGAACACGTTTACCGAATTTCTCCAAACTTGGTACACGCATAATACTTAGTAAGGACAACTGAGTTTTGTTGTTTTCGAGCACGTCAAAAAATTACTTTCAAAATGGCGGCCATTAAAATACTTGGGGTAATATGTCATATCTCGGATATCATTCAACAGATTTTAACCTAATTTTGTATGCTGGCAGACCATTCTGTAAACATTAAATTTCGAAATGGAAATTGTTGTTGGTGGGCCATTTTGGAAAATAGCACAGATTTAAAAAATTATAATTTTTCATTATATCTCGAAAACTATTCAAACAATTCCCACTCAATCTGGCATGTAACAAATACAATGGCAGGCAATGCAAACTTAAGTTATTCAACTTGATATGTTACTTATTTTCAAAATGGTGGCTGCAGAAACGTTTTAAGTTTATTTAGTGTATCTACCATACCATTTAACAAATTTCGATTAATTTTGTGTACTGGAAGTATATATTACAAGCATAAAAAATATGAACAAATAACTGCTTTGTCGGCCATTTTGGAAGCTAGTGACATACGAATAAGTAATGTTATTATGTCATAGCTTGGTATATAATTAACTGATTCCTACCAAATTTCGCAAAAACGCAGTACTAATGCAGATGATGTTAATTGATATGTTTTAAGCGTGCTAGCCACTTATTTTCCTAATTGTTGCTATATAGCTATTTTAGCTTAGAATGCTATATCGTCGAAACCATGTAATCAATTTCAACTAAATGTTGTATGCTGGCAGTAGATATTACAACTATCAACTGTAATTACATAATGCATCTTTTGCCAGCCATTTTGTAAGATAGCGACATGCGTGTTAATAAAGTTTTTTTGCCATATCTAGGGAAACCATTGACAGATTCCATCCAAATTTGGCAAACAAATAGTACTGCAGCAAGTGATGTGAACTGGTATGTTTTATGTAGATTAGGCACTTATTTTCATATTTGTGGCTATATAAATATCTAATCTAAGTATATTTTACTAACAGAACAAATTCCAATTTAATTTTATATGTTGGCAGTACCTATGACAAACATTAAATTTGTCTATGCATAGCCTTACTTCTCCGTCATTTTGTAAGATAACACTACAGATTAAAAAAATGATTTTATCTCATATCTCGGGAAAAAATAAACCCATTCTTACAAAATTTGGCGGAGAAGTATCGTGATAGACTATAATAATAAATATGTTTTTTTTTTAAGTATGATACGCTTATTTTTAGAATCGCGTCTATAAAATTATTTTAGTTTTGAGGCCGATATTTAAGAGACTATTACATCAATTTTAAATTAACTTTTTACACTGGAGAGCCAAAAAAACTGGTACAATATTATGAAGGCCACCCCCCCTCCCCGAACGCAGAAGTGTCGCAAGACGACGTGGCATGGACTCGTCTAATGTTTGAAGGTATGCAGGAGGCAATTCACACTATGAATCCTGCAGGACAGTCTACAAATCAAATCTGCACCAATTTGAGAAAGGGTTGCACGTCTATCACGATTAATGATTCTCGTCAGTCGTTTTTTGTCCCGTTCTTTCACGATCTTTTTCCGGCCGCAGCGATGTCGAAGAAGTGATGTTTTACCGGATTTCCTATATTCACGGTACACTCGTGAAACGGTCGTACGCGAACATCCAAATGTTATCGCTACCTCGGAGATGCTATGTCCCATCTCTCGTACGCCGACTATAACACCACGTTCAAACTCACTTAAATCTTGATAACCTGCCATTGTAGCAGCAGTAGCCGATCTAGCTGCCGGCCGCGTGGCGTTACTCTGATTGGTTCCATACCTCTGTTATTTGCATACGCATGCCTATACCAGTTTTGTTGGCTCTTCAGTGTATATTGGCAGTATACAATCATATAAATCGCTTCTACATTTTTTTTTGTCCTCAATTTATGTAGACCACCCCATGAAAATTGTGGAGGTTTTATGCCATGTTTCGGGGACCAAACAACTGATTCCCACCAAATGTTACACTGGAAAATTTCAAATAACTTTGTACCAAAATTGAGAACACCATAAATGCTTCAAAATGCCATGTAACCTTCCATGATTTAAATTGGTCAGACAACGATGTTCGAAATAGCAGCTTCATAAATCAGTTAAGTAACTTCGATATATGTTAAGCAATTTAACCAAATTCAACCAAAATTTGTATTTAGTCAGTATACATTAGAAATATCGTATATAGAGACTCTTTTTCTGGCAATTTTGTACAATAGCATCAAAGAGGAAAATAAAGTTTTTTATGCCATTTCTAAGGGACCAAACGACAGATTTCCATTAAATTATTTACACAAATAGCACTACGGTAGACCATGTAATCGTACATGTTTTATGTGTTTCAGTCACTTATTTTAAAAATGAAGGTCCTGCAAATATTTTAGGATGGTAAACCCTATCATTTGAAACATTAGACTGATTAAATCCGAGGTTGATGCTCCGAACGCGACCGTAATGCAGTGTATGGCACGCTAGCTTATAGTACGAGGTTTTCTGGGTTCAAGTCCCAGGTAAGGCATGTGTGTATTTGTAATTGTCTCACTAATTTTGTGTAAATTTATGGTTTCATTTCTAAATTTATTGCTTTCAAAGAGATGTCAAGTCCTTCCTACCAACTCAGATTTTAAGAAATTATGTAAAAATTAATTGCACCCATGTTATATTAGTAACTTCTCCTTTCAATTTGCACTGTCTTTCGAAATGGCAGACTAATAGCATTATCGTTTTCTAAATTCACTGCGTATATAATGCACTATAAATATCAAATTTGGTTGAAATCGGTTTAATAGTTACCGGTACATAACTTATAGACCTAAATGTTTAAAATGCCGCCATTTTTAAAATAAGTAGCTACAGTGATCGAAAGCTATCAAAGTCCAATGCCATTATTACCTTATTACTAAATATTATATGTGGATGTAGTTAGGTGACATTTGGTTGCCGGTTTTAAAAGTTATTAGGGGGGACATGCATTCCAGAAAGGCATTCAGTTGATTGCATAAGCCTAACTTTACTTCATAAAGTATGCTAAAAACAGCGAGACTGATGCAAGTGAGATAGGGTTATAGAGTTTGGTTAATGACGTTAGATGCAGCCATCTTGTGACGTCGTGGACGTCAAAATATCTCGTTTTCACCCCGAAATCACTTCAGAAATCAATATTTTTTCCCCAAAATCACCTTTTTCCCAAAAAATTCCAAAAAAGTGATAGAATTAAAGTCAAATCATTTTATTTTCCACACGAGTTATTTAATCGGCTTCAATATCACCCAAACACCTTCCCCCACACCTTTCCACCCACTATTTACTCACTACATCTAGACCCCCACCACTACCACGACCACCCCCACGACTGCACTAGTGCTTTAATGATGACATCACATTGCTCACTCGTCATTGACTGTTGGTCACATGGTATCTCTACCTCTGCAATAATGTTGTCAAATTTGCACCATGTCACAGTTCTCCATCTGATGCGAGAGGTTACATATCGCTCTCTCTTCCCTGTTGATTCTAGCTTTCAATCTAGTAAGTATTCTTTTATATTCTACTCTTCCATCAAATTTTGCAAGGTTTCATCGAGTGAGCTCACAACTGCACATACTTTTATCCACCAAAGTAAAAACAATCTCAGATTTCAAATGCCTGTTTGGACAAGCGAGCTGCTGTAATGCACATGTAAAGATGAAGTATTCGTGTGACGGCGTGTCTGCGACCAGCATCCCGATTTTGTCTTTGGTGGTACCGTTGCTCACTCTCAGTCCACCATTCCATCACTGTTTCAATCTTATCGAACAATATTTTCGCTTAATCTGTCAATCTTTCAATCCATCATCAACCCATAGTCAATCCATCGATTTTTCGTCTGTCTCCCGACCATAGGTATAGAAAACACATTCATTCGCCGACTGTCTCCAAATTTGAACTTGCAGACTGCCTAAATGTTTTGTATGCAATCCACTGTTTGTGCATTTCTACTTAAAGTCTTCATTAAAAGTCTGTACTCATAATATTTACCCAGCTGACAAGGCCGACCAGGCCAGACTCCCATACCAGCTGACCAGCCATACTAAGAAGCCATACAGACTGACCTAAAAACTCGCCATTCCAGACAACACCAATGACCATATCAAACACCCATACAAACCAACCAGGCCAACTGACCATCAACACCAGTCAGTCAAGCCCAACTCACAAACGAGGCCAACCAGATGTCAAACATTCCTTAAAAACATGCCGCAATAATGACTCAAAACATGCTTCAAAAACATACCTCAAATAATCCCTTACAGTATATTTCAAAAACATACCTTAAACATAACTCGCACATATAACTCAAAAATATGACTCAAATATGCCTCAAAAACGTTGCTCAAAAGCATTCATTTCTCAAAAAAATGCTTTAAAAAATTAATTCCTCAAAACCTAAACATTCATTCGTCAAATCATTCATTCCTCAAAACATTCATACCTCAAAACAATCCTTTCTTGAAATATTCTTCAGTTCCGTTATTCGTTAATAAAACTCAACCAAATTTAAGCGACTCGAGAAAGACATAATACTTCGGATTTAACTGCAGCCCTCCTTGTGCACTTTCTCGCAGAAATTTTACCTATAACAAAATTTCACAGATGATACCAATGAATTTGCCAATCAACGTTAAACTATTCAAGATTTTAAATGCGTAAATTTTGGCGGCAATATTGTAACTTACACATATCAAGGTTTTTATAACAATTAATATTTATATGTCTGTGTTGTTCGGGATTTTAATAGAATGTTTAATGTCTATATTTTGGGTAAAAGAATTGTATTACATACCGCGGCTCCAAATGAAAAAGTGTTTCACAAAAGTTTGTATACCTGCTGCAGGGGAGTCAGCCTTAAAACATTACTGATTAGTGAGATACGAGTACCAAGATCAGATTTTTTAAATTGCGCCATGTATGTATTCGTCAAAAGGTCAATGAAGTTCTTCAAGACCTATTCGAATATATATCACAATGTACCATTCTAATAAACAGATAATTAAAAACAGCCACAGACATTAGGACTCACAATGGTTCATGAAGACCTGTTATGTGATGCCTTGCGACACGATTGCATGGTACAGTACAGTATGACGTTGACACTCTTTATTTTATGTAGAGCTGGTGTAATCAGTGCAGGTACCCAGAGTTGCGTTCCCCATTTCACAGAGGTTGCGCTTAGAGAAAACAAAAGAACACGCTTGATTTCACGAATCAGTCATCCGTGTGCAGTCGAATACAGTACACTGTAATATGAGAGTTGTCGTAACGGAAATGTACTCCAACAATGATATGGTAGAAATGCTGCTCATCTAAGGAGAATTTAAGTTAGCAGATGAATGTGTTCATATTATTTTACAGTACAGTGTAGTACCGTCAAATGAGTCGTGCTGAAACACACACACACACTCAGTTTTGTTATTATTTCCCGTCTCGTTGTGAAGCTTTGTAGAATGACAAATTTGAACCCACGGCAATGCAATCGTCATAGAACTTGCTCAGTTGAAGCTGTTGAGTTGACTCTTCTCGCTGCTTTAGTATTTAATCCACACGTCAGCACATGCCAACTTGAAGCAGAAATTGACGTTCCGAAAACGAGTGCACATCGCATTTTTAAGCGTCATGTATTCGAACCTTATCATGTATATGTACATCATGTATTGCACGGGAATGATTTCCAGAATCGTGTAGAATTCTGTCAATGGGCACAGCATCAAATTATCTCCAACCCAAACTTTTTTTCGGGTTTTCTTTTTACGAATGACTTGTCGTTCTCGAACTCAGGCCAAGTGAATACATGGAACATGAATTATTGGGCCATCGAGAACCCACGATGGCTTCGGCAGGTGAGCATTAGTATAAATGGAGAGTTAACAACTGGTGTGTGATGGTTGGCAATAAGGTTTTTGGGCCTTATTTAGTGAATGGTAACCGAAACGGCAGTGAGTATGCCACCTTCATACTAACAATTATTCCTGGTCTTCTGGAAGAGATGCCTCTGAGGAACAGAATGATAATGGTGTACCAGCACATTGTGTCGTGTGTACGCGTCGTGTTCGGGACCGAAAATATCCTGGTAGGTGGATTGGTCATGGAGGACCAGTTCAGTGGCATGCTCGGTGTCCTGACCTTAACCCCCTAGACATCTTTCTTTGGGGTTATCTCAAAGGCATCGTCTATCGAGATATTTCAACAACTCCAGATAATATGCAGGGACTTATTGTGCGTGCTTGTAATGCTCTTCAGCAGGCAACACTGGAGGAATCAGTGTTGTCATTCATTCAGCGACTGAACTTGCGTATCGTTGCCAATGGTCACTACTTTGAACATATAATGTGAACGTTCTACCCCTCCAGTGCCCATATGGATAGTACTCCTCGCAGTACCCATATTGATAGTACCCCTCGCAGTACACATATGGATAGTACTACAAACGGACAGTAGTGATCCCACTTTCTGTGCCGTTCTTAATGTTCATGTTATGAAAGTGTACATTGTACTACATATTTAAATAGGTCTTGACGATCTTCATTGAATTATTGACCAATAGATACATAGTACCATTTAAAAAAACTGATGTTGGTACACGTATCTCACTAATAAATCATGCTATAAGTCTGACTCTCCAATAGTATTAGTTCCCCTTCCAGTTATATAATCTTTGCATGAAACACTTTTTCATCAGTAGCCCCGGTTAGGGGTAATTGTTGGTGTTCAATATAAATGGGACAGCATGTTTATTTATATATCATAATACACTATTTATATTTTTGTACATTTTGGGGCACTAACAAAAAATATTTCTGGCCCAAATATAGAGGGGGGGGAAGAAACTCTGTTTTGGTACATTTTCATAAACCGTTGTCATCTATCCGCTGTTATGCCTCCTGACGACTGCGGTTTTTTTCTTTTTTTTTTTTTTTGTGACACTGCTGCTTGAATATGACATTAATATATTTAATATAAAATCACTGACAGACAGGACATATTTATGTATTTTATGTATCATGTATCGGAAAACATCCGTCACACTGTTGCATATACTTTTTTTCTTACATTTTTATACACACTATCTTTGCATGTCTCAAGTGCCTGCAGATAATATACAATAAATACCCCATGGTATAATTTTATATAACCCCTCTCATTCAGTTCACTGATGATTGAAGATTCTCCTTAATGTGTGGAAAGTTTCCACCTTGTTCCAAAGTGATAAAAAATGTCTAACAATATTTCGATCAATCTCACATCTTCCCAACTTTCCATCAGTCTTTCGACATTTTTCGCAATCTTTCCATCAATCTTCCAATTTACTGGTCAGTCCATCAATCAATATTTCCGTCTTTCGATCAGTCATCTGTCCATAATAATCGATCGGTTTGTCGTCTGACCCTCATCCATACATATAAAAAAACAATTAATTCACCGACTGTCTGCACACATTTGTACTTGACGACTACATTAATGTTTTGTAGGCAGTGTACTATGCATGCATTTTTATATTTTTTGAGTTGCGAGAGCAAAAAACGATACAACACACAAAATATTGGAAAGTAACTATTTTATGAAAACTTTTATTCTTATTTTGCACATTACAATTTCAGAAGAAAAAAACAGTTCACCGCATCATGCGATATAATCCCTAACCATCAGTTCACTAATGATTGAAGGGATCTCTTTAGTATGCGAGAAATCTCCAACTTATCGCAAAGCGATCACATGTGTAAGTCTACCAAGAAGTTCATTCAGGTCTTCGGGAAATATGTGCCAGTGTTCTCAGAATCTTCTGCCTACTTCGTCCCGCTCATTGCAGCAAACCTGTTGAATGGGTGTAACAGATCATCAAGAAAATATCCTTCGTCTCCAGCATCAACACAGTCTTCATGTTCATTTTCGTCAAAACTGTCTTCATGATCATCGTGTTTTGTGTTCTATATTAAGTTATTTTTTTTTATTTGTAGCAGGAGTCGCATGGTCGTCATCAGTATTTATAGCTGATGGCAATTTATCTTGAAGTTCATCGATTTCGAGCGAAAGTCTTCCAAGAGTATATTTTGCGCGAACCGTCTCTACTGCACTATGCAGTATGCAGTGAAATATTCTGTCTTTAGCACTAACTGTCGTATTATAATCGCCTTTAGAATTAGTACCCATCGATGCAGCAAGAGGTGTTGGCGGCAACACTTGCTGGCTTTCAAAAGATGAATCCTTGCAGATCTTGATGTGGTTCTTAAATGTATCGCCTTACATAAACTACATGTGGCCATTGTTCTAATGTGTCATCACCCAGAAAGGACTCTTCATACAGGTGCTTTTCTCATGTTGCCGAGCATTTTAACCAAAGGAAAACTCGATCGCAGAATTGACACTGAAATCATTCAGGCAGCGATGATGCAGGTCGCGGCTCCATGTTACTTGAGGTCAAAGGCAGGCTTTCGAATTCGCAATTAATTGTCGCTGCATAACGAGAGAGCGCTTCCAAATCGATGTACACCTTACTGCATAGGAACGTCAACTAAGCTACTGATGACATTCATTTTTTTACATAATTACGGTTTTTACCTCTGCATTTAATACAATATGAAATAATCGTAACTGATGGCAAAACAATACCATTAAGTTAAGTTGTTCTCACATCGGGCCTGTTCCAAACAATCAGTTCCTCTTTTCACTTACATTTTCCATGTATTTTATTCATATTCATTTATTCTTAAACATTTTATAAACATCGTGTGAAAAAGTCACCAGAACTTTTTTTTAATCTAAAAAACAATTGATGTGTTTTTTTTTTTTTTTTTTTTTTTTTTTGTCTCGAATCTAGATACCTAGATACCTACACAATACCTGACCTTTGAAGATTACTTAAATATATAAATCAACTGCGTGTAAGCACGTAAAAAGTCAGAAAATCATGTACAAATTTAATTAAAAATGATTCGAATCTCGTGTCGGTATTAGAACAATTAACCCTAGATCTCACTATAACACGTTTATTCTTCGTAAATAAAATGTCTTACATTGTATTTTTCATACATCACTTATTGACACTATATGGGATTTATCCCAGCATTTATCATTAATGTGTGGCTTAGGTAGTTCTTGCATTTAGACTAAAAGAATAATAAAAATTGATCTGAGGTAACGGAACTGGGGATAGGAGCAAAGGCGCTGACCGACTACCATATTGTAATGTCACCTGGCCGCCATATTATATTCCGGTGACCTTGACCTTGACCTTGAACAACTTTAAAATCAAAAATCGCAAAAAATTCCGAAAAATTTAAAAACTTACAAAATATTTTTTTAATGTTGTAAAAAAATTAGTAATTTAAAATTTAAAAATTTTTAAATATTTGAAGAAAAAAATTTTAAGACTTACATTCAGGACGTTAGGGGTTCGAAACAAAGCTGGCAGAGTACATATCCTGCTGGCATGAAGACCAGCAGATGACGGACCCTCACCAATTTTTATTGACTGTTTAGTCGGCAAGCCTCCACCATACCACTATTATTAATTTGGTTAATACATCACACCCCGCCAATTGTTATTCGCTGTTTACTCATCTTCGCACAACCCGCTCGGCCTCCAACCCATAACTCGACTGATTAGTCGGGGCTCTTCGCCAGTAAGTCGTCTTCACTCCACCATCTATGCGAATACTCATCTGCTGTGGTTGCTGGTATCGATGAACCACTAGGTACCCGATCTAGTTTCAGTAGGTTAACAGACTCCTCGAAATCAAACACACATACTGCTCCATAACTAACACTACTTTAAGGCCAAATTTGACTTTGGCTAATTCTGAATCACATTTAGATGGCATTCTCTCAAATGCAACACTAAATCCTCGCATTTCGCCCTCGGTCTTAGAAAATTGGCTCTGATAATCTACTGCTACAGCAGATATTCTATGGACGAGCTGATCTACATGAGGCCCTACCTCGCTAATAACCTCAGCAATGATTTGCCTTAAAAGCAGCTAGTTTAAACTGTCCTTCGCACAGACTGCAAATCTGTTCTTATTCTGTTTGCTAACTCATTCTGGTTGTTATTTAATCTAGCACTGCTTGACTAGTTTCCAGTTGGGACTTAAGTTCTGCACGGCTAGACACTAATTGCGACTTAAGATCACCCTAAGCAGATTCCATTTACTCTAACCGTGATTTGAGATCTGCCATAGTAAACTTTAATTGTGACTTAATATGTGCTTGAATATGTAATTGTGACTTAATATATTCCTGAATATACTTTAATTGTGATGTAATATCTGCCTGAGTAGATTCTAACCATGACTTAATATACGCCTAACTTGTTGAGAACTCGGTAAAATGGGCTTCTACTCTTTGAAACATAACAGCAATTGTGTGTACGGTATCCTCTCTCAACATATATCCGGCTAAGTCGGGCACAGTCAGTCGGTGAATCAGACCGATGATGTTAGTGGCGTACCTAACGATTGATGTTTTTGGCTTAGGGTAACAGCCCTGGGCAATTGTATATCCGAATTCTGGGCAGCCGCACTTGCAGTAGACGAGAGTTTAAATGAAGATATCAGGTGCTGCATAACAAGTGCTCTGTAAGCTGCATGCTATTGACTGGTCAGCAATGGTAATAATTCAACAATATCCGTACTGGTATTAGTTGAACTGTCTTCTCCTAACTCAAGCTTAGGTCTAATACAGTAGGAGCCGTGGTGGCTGAGCGGTTAGCTTACTCGCCTCCCCCAAAGGCGAACCGGGTTCAATCCCGGCCGGGTCACTCCCGGATTTTCGCATGTGGGAATCGTGCCAGATGATGCCGATGGTCGGCGGTTTTACTCGAGGATCTCCCGTTTCCCCCGCCCTTTCATTCCGGCGCTGCTCCATACTCACCGCAATCACCCTCATCGGCTCTCAAGACCTCGCCCTAATCTCTTCACTCACTTCGCTCTCTCGAATTCAGAAAGCAATTTATGACCTGAAATATCAGGTTTCCTTCAGTGTTCAAATTCGGCCCCACAAGATGGTTGCCAAGTCTGTAGTGTGGTAGCTATTCGGCTGGATGTTGATTATGTTCAGTAAGATGTAATAAAATATGCTCAGTTAAATTCATATGTGTTTACTCAAGATATTAGTAATTTAACACTAATTCTAGCGACTGATTACACTGTGTCATTTGTGTTGGCACTTGTTCCAAGCCAATATGTAATTCTATTAATTCCATTCTAATTATTTGGTGTTTCACCAAATACGTTTTTTCTTAAACGTGCTCTAGTTCTGCTTGCTATTTTGGTTTACTTACTGTGAAGTTGTAAAACTAACTTTGTCATATGAAATAATGTAATGTTTAAACATTAAAATAATAATTTTTTTTGTGTTTCTTGTTTAAAAATATTTGTATTTATGTAAATTAATAGTTTATGTATGTAATATTGCATGTGAAGTCATAATTTCTAATTATAAAAATGAAATATTTCACTTGTTATATATTATACTACTTTCTAGACCTTCAATTTTTGTATCGATTAGTCGCGCGAGACCATAAAGTCTGGAGCAAACCTCAGTATAAATGTGTTTCCGCTCGTGCAACTTCCTTCTTTCTCTCAATTCGCAATTCGCACCACAACAATTCGCACACCATAACATTCGAGTCGTGACCAGCGGATCATCAACAACCCTTGAGGAGGAGCTCGCTTCTCCACAACGGCACTTAGATGTGCTTTCGCGGCACACACCTCTGGATACTGTGGCCGGCCAGGAAACTGGTCATATCGAGCCTAGCCCTTAGTGGGTCAGTGGTCACAGTGTACTGCACCCGTAATAATAACTTGTAGGCACACTGCTAATTAACAAACACACTCTAGGAGTTTCCCGGACTACTTTCCACCCCCACCCTCCCCCCTCGGGGGCGGAGCTGGTTGGGGTTGAGATGCTGTCTGGTAACAAAGCCTTTCTGCCCGGTGTAGGCATTGTGCAAGGGGTCTGCACAGCAACAACACCTGCGGCTGCAAAACGACTCGAAAACTACCACCAACAACAACCACACAATTATTCCGAAATGGATTTGGACGAGAATAAGTTTGAACAACAACGGCGCCAGAAAAGGCACAAGGAAAACCTGGGTGACACAAAACGCCCCCGCAAGACGTTGTTAGAGGCGTCACCCGCCATTCCGGTCTCGAACCGGTATTCCCCACTTCTGGAAATCCTAAACGGGAATTCCCAACCAACACCTGGCCCCTCAGGTCGCCAACAAACCAGCACACAGCTGCGAGTCAATCCCAACAATCAGGAGAAAAAACAACACGTTTACAGAATAGTAATACCTGATGTAAAATTATAATAAAAAACAGTACAAGTGGCACGAGAAATTTCAAAAACCGGCTTTAACTTAGTCATCACACGTGATGGTAAAAAAATTCATATTGTAACCAAAGACTAAGTCCTCTTCAAGGAAGCAATAGCAGTTTTATTAAAGAGTACCATATATTTTTACACTTTCAGTTGACCAGAAAAACAACCACAAAAAGTGGTGTTTGACCTCACGTCTTGCACATAAGTAAAAGACATTCAGAGAGATCTTGAAGACCGTGGCTATAAAATTCTAAACATAGATCAATTCAAAAAAGAATTCCCAACCTTACGTCACCCGCACACCTGAACACGACTATTTTGCAGCCGCAACGCTTTTTCTGTGTAACGACCGCACAAAACACAAATCTGCCACTCTTAGAATCAATCACAAGATTAAATATAACTGTGGTACACCCGCGTGTCTACAAGAAACGATCGCAAGATGTGCCCCAATGTAAAAACTATTTGGCATTTTGACACACACGCAGTTACTGCCACATGAAAATGGTTTGCCCACACTGCACCGGGCCACATTTCTATCCCAAGCAAAGGGACACCGAACTCTGCAAAAACTGCCAAGACAAACACTCTGGCAATTCAAAACTCTGCCCTCAATACCTTGAACAGGTTCAGAAACGCCAAGTCCGGGCTGAAAATTTCAGGACACAACAAGCCTCTCAGAGAGTTTCAATGCCGTTCAGAAATCTGGCTAAATACCAGAAGATCCCAGACGCAAAAATCTTACCACAAAATCTTTCGTACGCACAGACGTCCGTAGGTTTCAAGTTACCAGCCATAGTCCCCACTCTATCATCTTCCGAGCAGGAAACAAGCCAACAAAACCCCGCCAGCTCCGAGGCCCAGTATTCCGCACCCCTGAGTATGCCGTGTGGACTGGGAGAGGTGATTCAGGACATGAATTTGCTTATACGATTCTTGTCCGAATCAAATTTCTTGGCCATCATGACACACCTCCGTCCCTACATGACACAAAGTCAACAAACTTCAAGCTTTCAACAAAAATCATTTATATTTTTGTAAGCACTCATATATTTTGGGGGCCAAATAAATTAACTTTATCCTTCCCCTACAAAGTGTCCCGGGAAGCTCCTGGTATATCAAACAAAAACACGTACTTCTCAGAGTGAAATAAATGCGAATACTTAACCGAAACTTTAAAACATTTGTTAAAATACACTGAGGCGACTAAAGTCATGGGATACCTCTTAATATCGTGTCGGACCTCCTTTGGCCCGGCGAAGTACAGCAACTCGACGTGGCATGGACTCAACAAGCCGTTGGAAGTCCTCGGCAGAAATATCGAGCCATGCTGCCTCTATAGACGTCCATAATTGCGAAAGTGTTGCCGGTGCAGGATTCTTTGCACGAACGGACCTCTCGATGATGTCCCATAAATGTTCGAAGGGATTCATGTAGGGCGATCTTGGTGACCAAATAATTCGCTGGAATTGTCCAGAATGTTCTTCAAACCAATCGCGAACACTTGTGGCCCGGTGACATGACGCATTGTCATCCATAAAAAGTTCATCGTTGTGTGGGTACATGAAGTCATTGAATAGCTGCAAGTGGTCTCCAAGTAACTGAACATAACCCTTTCCAATCACCACCAGCTTGCACAGTTTCTTGTTGACAACTTGGGTCCATGGATTCGTGGGGTCTGCGCCACACTCGAACCCTACCATCAGCTCTTACCAACTGAAATCAGGACTCATCTGACCAAGCCACGGTTTTCCAATTGTCTAGGGTCAACCTGATATGGTCACTAGACCAGGAAAGGCGCTGCAGGCGATGTCGTGCTGTTAGTAAAGGCACTCGAGTCGGTCTTCTACTGGCATAGCCCAGTACAGCCAAAGTTCGCCGCACTGTCCTAACGGACATGTTCGTCGTACGTCCCACATTGATTCCTGCGGTTATTTCACGCAGTGTTGCTTGTCTGTTAACACTGACATTCTGCGCACACGTCGTTGGTCTAGGTCATTAAAAGCAGGTGGTCGGCCACTGTGTTGCCCATGGTGGGAGGTTATGCCTGAAATTAGGTATTATCGGCACACTCTTGACACTGTGGATCTCGGAATGTTAAATTCCCTAACCATTTCTGAAATGGTATGGCCTGTGCGTCGAGCTCCAACTACCATTCTGTGTTCAAAGTCTGTTAATTCCCGTCATGCGGCCATAATCACGTCAGACACCTTTTCACGCGAATCTCTTGAAAATAAATGAAAACACAACCAATGCACCGCCCATTTATACATTTTGTACACGATACTACTGCCATCTGTATATTTGCATATTGCTATCCCATGACATTGGCACCTCAGTGTATATAAGAGGCAAAAAAAACCGGAAAATCGCTCTTCCCTACTCTAAACATATGAAATGGAATCGTTGTAACTACTTTTCAATTTCAATTAACAGTTTTTAAAAATCCCGATACATTTCCCAATTCTAAAATACGCTTCACGTAAAGAAACGACAGTGCTGCCACCTCTGGAAGAAGGCCCCGCCTCCCACGTGACCACTCAACCAATCAGAGGCCTCCAACCCCGTGAAACGAAAGTTACAACTATTAGCTCGCTTTTCAAGACTTTTTTTAACAACATCGCGGAGTTTTCCCAAATAGTTATTGAACAAATAACGTTCCAAACTCTAATAAACCATTAATTACACGCCCTCAGTGCAATTTCACGACTTAAAATACTTTTAAAACAAGTTTTTCTACCCAACTTTATTTCACTCGGCAGAGTACCACACTCACACACAAGAAAATACGCGTATTTTAACCGAATATTCTTTATACAAACACAAGTAAACTTTCAATTCATTCTGAATTAAAAATAAATCTTAAAAACACGCGCAAAATCACTGCTTCAATACAATTTACCTAAAATCACAGTTTACAAGATTATTTAATTTTCTACTACAAACCACTTCTTAAGAAATTCACGAACTAACTAAGATAGTTTTATAATAAACCCTGAAATATAAAAATGGTTTTTTATTACTACAAAACGAATATATGCATTTTTCCAGTTTTTTTTTTTACTGCCAAAAGCACTGAATATAACATTACTTAACTATTAATATGCGTTTCTCGTGCAACGAACCTACGATGTTAAGACAATTTAGAACACCACTTTGGCAATTAAAAATCTTAAAATTTACTATAAAAAAATCTGCAATTTTTTTAAATACCACTTTTTAATAATTACAACAAAACTAAAGTAGAGCCACCAACCAGGCAGAACTGCCTCCCTCCACTCTTCCTGTGTAGAAAGGGGGAGGGGAGGGGAATATTTCTGGGACACCTGGGCTAACTGGGGAAACTCAGTTGGCCCATAAATGTACGAGTCCAGGCTGCTGTGGGATGAACATTGTTCTCGTGGCTGCTCCGACTCCGGGATCTACCCGCCCCTTGGGAACAGCGAAGGCCGAGGACTGCAGCAGCTCGGGTGCGGCGACTATTCCGCAACTCGTCGCGTCCCCAGGTGGCGGATAGGGGTTC
>NQII01005049.1:91728-177627 GCA_002778355.1 Clitarchus hookeri | reverse complement strand
CCCGGGATACGAGCCCGGACTTCCCGCCAGAAGCCGAAGAGATACACCAGGACACCAACCCGAGAGAGAGAGACAACCCGAGAGAGGACAACGCACCACAGCCAACACAGAGGTAAACACAGCAACCCGCCAAGAACCTTCCCCCCCAACACAAGCCTTTCGCCAGAACGTCTGTAGAACGCGTTAGAATTAACCCAGCAGTTCAGACAGATAGGAAAAGGGGATAGGTCTCGTATGTGTAACAGTGACCTGTGTTTACCAAATAAACGCAAGTGTGCGTAAATTAAACCCGAGTTGCTGAAACACAACTGGGGCGTACGTCGGACATTCAGTATCCACAGAGAAGTGTCGAGTCAATGTTCTACAACAGGCCTTTGAATAATTTTTTTTTGTTGTGTGTGGAATTTGTGTTGCAAGTTGAGAAAAAATTTTCCATGGGCAAATTTTTTGGCTCTTTCAAGGCTGCAGGCTGCACTATTGTAATATTAGCAGGATGAGTTCACTGGCAGAATTTTTTTTCTTTCAATATGAGTACAAATGTAATCATCTGAGTTATATTTCCCCCCTTTTTAAGAACCTAATGAACTTTATTTAAAAAAACATAACATGTAATGTAGCATAGTGCCTATCAGTGTTTCAGTTAAAGACTGTAGTTAGTTAATCACTTTTGGAATCAACCTTGGAAAAAAATAATTCTGCGGAACAGCATATATTTTAATTCTCATGGTAAAGTTGGCAGCAAATTAAAAAAAGTAGTTCCATTTCTTAATGTCTTACTACAATTATAGTATAAACAGTACAATAAATTCAGTTTTTCTTATGCAAATAAGACTATATAAACATTTTCAATAGCAAAACATTTATGTTTCTAACAATTTATAATTATCAGGTCTCCCATTTTGTTCCTGTGTTTGTAGAGCAAGTGTTGTCTGGCAAATGTTCAGAACTAAAAAAATTAAGTATTTTCTTCTTAGTGAAGTATGTAGTGCATTTTGTAATGACTTTTTGTTGTATTTCAATATGCTGTAGTTTATGATTCAGCAAAGTTTAATATTCCACAAACCGGTAATATGGCGGTCTGTGAAGTATGCATGCCTTCAGTTGAAGTTGATTATATGTATTAATGAAGAAACTTTTGTTAATTGTATTTAATTACATGTCCAATAATATTTTGCATTTTGAAGATATGACTGTCTAATGACCAGTTTGCACTCATTTTGAACTAATATGTACAAAATTATATCATCAGTTATTGATGCAAGTATTCAAATTTTACAAACTAAAAGTAATTTTCTCTAATTTTTTTTTTATCAAATATCAATATTCCCTTGGCTAAATCTTAACTTAATAAGTTATGAGAGGTTTACTTAGGTGCATCGTCATATTTTAAATTACTATTTAAAAATATTATAAATAAATAATTTTATTGAAAACGGTAAACAAATATTACTTAAAAACAGTGTGAAAATTAAATAACTTAACTACCTCTGTGGCATAGCTAGGAATTTTTCAAGGCAGGGGTTACACTGATTGAAAGCAAAAAAGGAAGGTTACACCGACTTCAGCAGTTCTGACACACATGTTAATTAGGACAAATACTAGTACAAAAATTATTTAATAATATAATAAAATGTGGTGTTATTAAATATTTTTATTACAATTAATGGTATTTTAATAATTTCAATATTTATTGTAGACAACCTTAGGTGTAAAAAGAAAAGAAGAGGTGTTTTAATTCCCCTCCCTCCCTTTTTTTTCTGGTTAGGCCACTAACTTGACTTGTTATAAAATTCCAAAATCTACAATGGTATAAAGGCCTAATAATAATATTTTTTATTTGTCTGCATTTCTTTTTGTTGGACAAAGGCACAGATGTTAGAAGTAGCATCTCTCTTTCTGAATACAATACTGTATATAAATGCCACTAATAATGCAGAATGTCTGTTTCTACCTTGTCAGTGTCAATTTTTAAAGCAACATTGAAGTTGCAATAATGCCAGAAGTTGGAAATAATACATACAAATGAATAATGTACATACTTTATTTCCTTTTCTAAACAAAGGTACGGTTATTCAATACAAAAAGAAAAATAGTGTAGTATATTCTGCACAACGATACACTACAATAAAGTAGTACCTCATGTCCCCTTGAACTTAACTCATCACTTTAGTAATACAAGATTGCTTTTCTAAACATTTTGTTACTAGGATTTTTTGGTTATTTATACCCACAGATGCTGTGGCTTAATTTTCTGCACAGAGTTTAGATACACCCTTTCTCTCTCTCTGTCTCTATGTGTGTGTGCGTGCGCACGCGCGCATGCATGAGTGTGTGTGTGTGCACGTACGCATACATGAGTGTGTGTGTGTGCACGTGCGCATACATGAGTGTGTGTGGAGAGAGATGCACACACACATTCTACATTGTCTGTGCCATGTTACACACATAATGTTCAGTAATGATCAGGCTCCATATACTCTCCTCGCAGGTATTTACAATTTTCCATGTAATGCATGCTGTATTTAGGTTTTGAATTGCCTTTAACATACATGTGATAAGGTATAGCCTTGACGCGTGGCATTGGGTGACTGACTACGACGTCACAGTCGGGCAAGGTTTTGTTGTGTGTGTCAGAGACACAGGCAATTTAACTGGCTGACCTTTTTGACTGCTGACTGGGCCCCGGCTGGTATATAAGATAGGGCGCATGGCTTGACGGCACGGCACAAAGTCAGTCATGGGCTTACCTGCCGGGCATACTGGTTGGCACACTGCCACGGGTTTACCTGCACTGGATGTAGCTTGGGGTAGTTCCTTGCTGTGCTTCTGGTGCGGCTGCTGTTCTACCGGAGCTGGTTCCCAGTCCTTGGGCGGAGGTGCTGCTGCAGCTGGCGGTGCTGAAAGGTGCCCGCTGAGGGCTACTGGTCCGGCTTCTCTGGAACCAGGGATTCGCGATCCCTGGCGGCACGTGACATTCTTGAAGTCAGTGACGACCGGGTGCGGTTGGCCATTGGTCTTGATGGGGGCTGAAATAAGGAGGGGGAGGGAGCTGGGCTGTGAAGCAGGGGGGGGTAAAACAGTCATCTGAATGCTTAGAGCAGATGGCCACCGCCATCTTGAAAATACAGAATGTATTTTATAATATAAATATACAGTGTAATGGTATCTTATGTAAGTTTTTAAATTACACTAAAAACTCCACAATTGGTGACTTATTCAAAAAGTTATGGCTAGTTGCATAAACCTCCGAAAACTTGTAAAAAATTTTTGCAGTGTGTATGAAAAATGGCTGTCACCATCCACTTATTGTAGGTAAAAATCTAAATTAATGTTTTTCTTTCACCTCGAGGATAAGGTAACATAGGAACAAATTTTTATCAAAATCAAAAATGGTGCAACTGTAGCCCCTTCATGATTTCACATGGAATGACCCTTATATTTTTGGGGATCTGGATGCATCTGGATCTGCCAGTAGCCACTCCTTGTTCTTAATGTTGAGAGTATACAGGCATCCCTGAGGGTATGTGCTATGTTAATTCCCAGTGGTGCTATAGGATGGGTGAAGTCATTCAGTGCCTGGTAGTTAATGCAGAAGCATAGCCCTACATCTTTCTTGAAAACAATTACAACCCTGGAGTTGTAGGGGAATCAGATGGCTCTATAAGCCCTTGGGCCATCATATCTGCCACTTGGTCCAATATTATCTTGTGTTGGTGTTCCAATGGTTTCCTGAGTTGGCAATACACAGGCCTATGGTGTTGAACCCATATTTCATGGGTGATGGCATTTGTCTGGCACACAGGACCGGTATTGTCGAAAATAGCAATATGGGCATTCAGTAGTTTTATCAACGAGTCGAGTTGTTTCCCTGTTAACTAGTGTTGAATTTCCCCTTCAGTTACGTGTTGTTGGAGTTGGTCACAAGTTGCGTTCTCCCAGTTTATGGTCATTCGTTTTAGAGGGCCGAGGTATAAGCAGTTTTGCCCACAGACAATAATACATTTTTGCTCCATGAGCCAGGGTTGCCATAAGATAATTTTTTCCCTTGATGGGGGGAGGGGGACAAAAACTCTGTCTCTATTGGTACGACTTCTGTCTGCAGTGGTAGCTTGCTTATTCCATCTATAGCTGGTTGGGCTCCCGGCTGGGCCATGTGGAGCATGCTATTGGTTGGCCAGAGCAGGGCTTTTTCTCTAACGTCAGCATGGCGCTTTGGACGAAATCACTGATAGCTGCCATATCTATTATCACCTGTTGGGTTCTGCTGTTAAATTGGATCATTATTCATAGGAATATGGTTTGGGTCATTAGTCACTCGCAGCCTGTAGGTGGTCCATTTTGTCTTGGGGTTGGCCCGTTTCCTCTACTTAGTTGGGGCAGCACCATCTCCAGCGGTTTTGTTTCCCCTGCCCCTATTATGTCTCCCTGCCTTTTGTTTCCTCTTTCATGTTGGTTTTCTTAATTGCATTGGCAGGTTTCTCCTCTGTTTTTTTTGGCTATTCTAGCCATTACGACTTTGCAAACCTTATGCAAGTGCCAATATGGGCAATACCAGCATTAGCCTTTTCTGCTTTTGCCGTTTCATGTTATTAATTTTTACAGGTGAACAGTCTTTTTTTTCCCAGATAGAGAAGAGACTGTATTCACTTTCATAAAATTCACAGACTTTTAGTAAGCACCTCTGGTTGAATGCCAAAATCCTTCTTCTTTCCCAGCTCTGGTAGAATGCCCTGTTCTTTCACTAGGTATCTTGTCAGTTTTGCCAGACAACCTGATGCGTTGAACTCTGTAGCTATTTTCTGTTGACTCCATGAATTAGGAAGTAAACTAATTATTTTCACCTGCTCTCCTTTTTCTGCAACAGCACATTTTTCCTTTAATCCTTTTTGTTAATTCTTCAAACTCTTCTACAGGTTTAACATTTTTTTTTTTTCTATGTTTTCCATTACCTCACCAAAAGAATCCTCAAGACTTCTTTTGAAAACATTTGAAACTTTACCAATCTTATCTGCTATGGCATATGATCTTTTATCTGAACCTATTTTCCACATTTTAGATGCTGGTGAAACCTCTAATGTAGTGCAGATAGAGACCACTTTCTCTAAATGTTCAGTAGGAAGAATATAGTCTTCATGTTTTTCCCCTTTTTCAACATTTTGTAATGGCAAAAAAAATTTTCTACATCAAGTAGGACACAAAGATTTACCAAGGACAAGCTGTAAATTGTAGTTCATTTCTTTAGAAATGTGCTGAGGAAGAAATTTTGCTGGGCCCTTTTGTGGTTGCCTTTTAATGGAATTGTAAAGGTTCACTGCAATACCGGCCAAATGTATGATGCTACTTCACAAGATATTTGATTTCATGGAACTAACGTACAGACTTCACGTCATAAAAAACTGTAGTATAAAACAGCTTTTGTTCTTCAGAACTAAACACACTGATTTCCTTAATTCCTGTAGCACTGAACCCTAAACATATTTGTGACATTGTTCATTTGTTAAATTTCCTACTGAACACTCTTTCTCCATAACTGGAAACAAAAACTATACACTGAAACACAGACCAACCTTCCTGTGCCAGAGCAGCTGGCAGACAAACAGTCTGGTGCAAAAAGCAGACACCACTGCAGCATGTCCTTGCCTGTAAAAACTCTTTTAGCTGGGGAACTCAACTCATTTACATTTAAAATGTCAATTCAAAGGCATTAACATCAAAAATAATTTTTGATCATAGAAATTTTTTGATGCACCAAAAATGCTGTGTCACTTGAATCTCAATGTCAGAATTTTAACTGAAGTTATATACCATAGAGTACTTTATCGAGTGTAAATTTCAGATTTTTAAAACTGTCCACCAAAGATATTTAGCTGTAAAGTTAGCAAAAAATTTCAAAAATGAAATATTCATGACCCGGTAAAAAAGTACAAAAGTCTCAAACTCCAAATAATTTATGTATATACATAATATTGCTACATAAATACTGCCAAAAATATTTTGAAGTCTAACACATAATGCCTTCCTTCTTTAAAAAAAATTAATGAAAAATGCAAATTTTAGCAATTGTGATGCAAAAATTTGAAATTCAAAATTTTTATTATTAAATAATTTTAGAAACATTTTTTATGGCCACAACTGTAGTGTATAGTGTGCTTAACACTTCAGTTTTTGTTTCATTGTGCTACGACTAACCAGAGTTGAGATATGACATTCTGCGCTAACCCTTAGGAAAGTAAAAATTGTTACGCGGCATGATAACAAAATAGCTGCCATGATCAAACCATTAAGAATAAAAATTAGTCTATATCAGAATACAATTTTTTTTTTTTAATGGTGAAGCAATCAGCTTAGCATGGATTGACCCAGATGGTATAAGTCCTCAAAGTGAGATGATGCTACATCTTTCATAGAGCTGGAGGGGCTCATCCTGATTGTATGTGAACTGTTTTGTGAAGTCCAGCATAAACTTGACAATTATTAAGAATTTTGGAAATTTCTATTAAAAAATTTTTATGCAGAATGCAAACAAGATGTTCAATTTGCTACAGCCTGATGCTATTTCCGGAGCATAAAAATTGGAACACTGAGAGAACTATTAAGTGTTTCATAGCATGTTGGATGGGAACTCTAACAATCTTTCAAAGAGAAAACATTTCATTTTACATTTTTTTCCAGAATTTAGTGAGCAGTAATTTTCTTAAATGGAACCTATAAATTTGAACTATGAGCTAAGTAATTGATTTTTATGGACTTTATTTATTTTTGATATTGAGGCAGCACTATAAACTTCTAACATTTTTTTTTTCTTAAGACATAATGTAAGGATGGTGATAATTCAAAGGAATCAGACTCCAATTTTATTACTAAATTAATGTTCTCTACGCAGATACAGTGAAGGTAACTTAGTAAATTCAGAGTTAGCACATACAAATTTTTTTCTTAAACTATCTAAATTAGTAAGAATACATAATTTTGAATAAAATTATACATTACAACAGATAGTGATGTCATACTTGCAAAATTGGATTTATTTAATCAAAAGAAATGTATTTTTGCTTGTATGAATGCTGGTACCATTGGAAGCTGCCTATGTATGTTCTGTTCAATACTGCTAACCGAGTTGGCAGATACAGTGTTCCAAAAATTATGTGGTAACAAGTAATGTATTTGAGCTCACATACAAAATAAAATTCTCTCTCTCTCCAATTCCAACACTAACAAAAATACACTTTTCTAAAATATTAATCCATTACGTACACAGTACATCACGCAACACCGTTGCTTATGTATAGACTGACAGACACACACATGGGAGATGGAATATTCAGTCTGGAAACTAAGTTATGGAAGAATATGTGTAAGTCCATATGGCGGTGATACTTATTTCTTAAGAAAGTATCATTCATGTCTTCCTGCTACTTTTTCATGTGAGCGTCTGTTCAGTACCGCAGGTGCCGTACAGGATTGCAAACAAAGCAGGCTTGATACAGTGAAATTAAATGTTCTCATATTTTTTAACAAAATGTTGTACCTTTTATAGTACATTAAAGTTTTTGTAATCTTCAGGGTTTTACATAACAGGCAATAATTTCACTTGTAATGGGCATTTTGTTTCTTGTATTAGGTCAGTGAAGAAATTAGTGATGTTTTTAAATTACCAGTTTAGTTTTATTAACCTCAGTATCACACCATAATTTGAGATTTGGTGACATGTTGAGGATTTGAAGTAGGGTTCTGATTTGAGAAAATTCTGGGTTCATCCAATCCCTGATAAATAATAGTGATACATCAGGGCTGGTGTAAGGTAAGACCTGTGTGAACTGTGCCAACACACAGAATGGCAGCAGGATAGGAGTGGCAAAAATACAATAAAAAAATTAATAAGCATTTGAAAGAGCTATCAATTTTAAAAAATTAACAGGGTTCTCCATCTCAGATAACAAAAACAAACAAAGAGAAAAAAAATAATGAATGAAATGGAACGCTTCAAGTCAATTGGACTGTTCTTACAAAACTAAAGTCAAGAGAAGCTAAAATATGTCTATGGTTTACTTGTTTATTTCAGGATTTGTTATTGGGGTTGTTTTGTTACCCCTCTTGCAATAACATGCCTCAGATTTTTCTGTTTATTTTTCTCGTATTCTTGTTTAATTAATATGGGATAATTTTTGTAGATTATACTAAAGTTGTTCACAATTATTTACATTAATTACCAACAAGCAAAAAAATGTTTTCTTGTTTGTATTTTTTCCCTAAAAGAAAAGTTGTATTGGCACTGTTTGTTATTTTAGCATGTTTGTAGGCTTCTCTGTATAGTACAGTTTGCTGAAGAAAGTGATTCCGAAGATAATGTTGAAACTATGGTTTTCTCTCGTTTTACCTCCAGAGATGTTGAATTAATTTGTAACTTATAATCAAGTACATCTAGAGAATCCCAAAGAATGGAAAGATATTAATGCCTGAGAAATGGCTGCTTTAATTACATTACTTAATAGCTGCTGGTAAAATACATGCAACCTTACAACTATTCCAGAATTATGGACATCTATCCAGCTTTTTGCAATTCATTTTTACTGCCAAAATGTTACAAAACTGATTTCAATTACTGTATGCATTAGATTTGATGAGAAAACCACACGGTGCATTCAAATTGAAGAGTCTGGTGATAAGTTGCAAACAGTAAGGGATACATTTGGTATTTTTGTAATAGCATGAATTCAAAACTTCAGTCGAAAAAAAAATTTGACAGTCGATAAAATACTTGCAACATTCCATGGCAAATCTTAAGTCAGGGCGCTATGGAATACATTTTTGGACATGTTATGAGTCAATGGTTGTGTGCGCAATCTTGGAGTATACTGGTGTGTGCAACCATCAACGCGTATTGAATGAGAGTTGTGATGGACTTGTGAAGCCGTATTTTGATTCTGGTAGGGTGTCACAACAGGTAACTTCTTTACGTCCATCCTTCTTGCTAAAGCTTTACTTTGCAAGAAACTACAATCAACTCTCAATGTTACGACCCTTCGCGGTTCCTGGGGAAATTGTCTTCTTTAGAGAGGGTCATTAATGGAAAATTGTTTTATGGTTCGCCAAAAAGGGATGTTATTTCAAGAGAGTCGTTATTCCAGGGGCCTTAGAATCAAGAATTGACTAATGTTTTTTGGCCCAGTGTATGCTAATAAGAAAGATTCCTAAAACGTTTCTACTAAATTCACAAAGGAACGAGAAGTCATCAATATATGGCTGTACGAAATAAATCTTTCTTATGTACCAAAATAAAAGACGGCAGTTGTGCCTTCATCAACTCACCATTACAGTGCCACAGTATATGAAAATGAAGACAAAATGCCTTGAGATATTAGAGCATTACAACAGAACATAAGGAGGAGGGTGGACTTGTGGGTTACGATAAGGGAATATAGCTGTGTGTGAATGACAAAACCAGTGTGCATCTGTTTTTGAAAATGACTCGTGTCGCAGCACTCAATGCACACATTCCATAGAAAGAAAACAACCAGGATTGGCAGAAAAATAACTCTAGGAAGAAAACCTGTTTCACCTCACCTGAGTGGCAGGTGGTAGAGCTGCCACTTGTAGACTCCTCAGGCATTCTTGTCCAGGTTTTATATATCCTTAACATTTTGGGATCTCTCCCACATCTGCTAGCAGCAGGTGAGCATTTGCTTGTATGCAGTGCAGTCAGGATTGGTTTTCTTTGGCAACTGGCTGTCTCCATCACCTTATTGGTATTTCTGCCTTGCTTTGGGGCTGTACCAGATAAAATGTTAATTTCTTAAGAATAATGCTTTTCTGTGTGGGATAATCGTATTAATAAAATTATACAGACATTTTTATCGTAAAATGTGGAGAGCAATGGGGTCTTGGGCAAATCTGCAGCCTAGTATCTGTGACAACACACTGTGGAAGTTAGTGTCTCAGTGTCCTATAAATGTGATTTCCAATTTAACATTTATCCAGTTTCTGGTGTATTTGTTCTTGTCACCTATCATTAAAACCTTCCCATTTTGATTTCAGGAGTTCAACCTGATAGACAGGCGTGAATTGGCTCCACTGCAGGAACTGATAGAGAAGCTAACAGCCAAGGATTGCCGATGAAGACTGTCGTCATTACGACGCTGTGATATGTACACATGCCTATATATACTATATGATGCAGATGATATGATTTATTTTGTGACATGCAGGTGACAATCCTGTTCAGCGTGAGAAATGCGGCACGAGAGATGGACTCGGTGGCACACCAAAGACTGTGTGTGTTGTTGTGTTGGTGGTTCCTCTGTTTAGTTTTATAAGCTTTGCATTATTTGTGTTGGTGGCACTGCTTATTTAGCATTCAACACCTTCAGTGAATAGCGCCTGGTACTTAGCACTTGCACTCAGTTCGGACTGTTGTAGCGTCACGTGAGCTCTTTCCCTTTGAGCAGTTGTTAAGGTGACCATTCTTTAGTGCAGTGCACAAAAACTTGCAAGATGTTATGAGTGTTCACTGTTCAGCTGAAAAAATTTTCTCAAACATAATTATTGTGTCTAGGCATTTTTGCTTGTAACATGTAAATTAAAAATGCATGAAGTTAATTTACTGTGAAAATGAAACCAAACTCCTTGGAATGAATTTCTTCTCCCTTTTATTGCCTTATGTAGATAATCTTACTAATCTTTTGATGTCTCATAATCTCTGCGCTCTTGTGTTGGCCTACCAATCTTCCTATCCAGACCCACCCTAGACACACATTATGTCTTCATTGTAAGCCAAATTATTGTTATTTCATTTAGTGAGTAATTAAATCAACAGCTATGATTTCAGTTCTTCCTGTCATTTTGAAATGTTGTGTTCTCTTATTCCTCAGGATATTTTACATTAATGTTTTGTTAATATTAAGCCATTATAGTTAATGAGCACTAACTTGTGCTTTTCTTCTTCTTTTTGGTTTTCTTTCATACTGGTTTTGTAATGCTTGTCTTTTCTGTAAACATTTTCTCCTACTTGCAGTGTGCTTTCATCTATTCTAGTCAGCATAATTTCTTCTGGGTGCATGAAAGTAGGGAGAAATTAAATATTAAGGCCTTAAAACAATTATGCAGTCAGGTGACTGGTCAGGTGCTTGCTGGTTGAGGCACGTGAGTTTACTGTATTGCAGTGTTTAGTTGACAGTTGGTCGTGCAGTTAAATATTCAGGATGCACCATTAGATCCTCAATTTCATAAATTGTAAAGCTAGAAAAGAGCTGTAAGAGCACTTATGTCTATAATGTATTTAGAATCACTAGCTCTTGTTACGTAACAAAGTAACACTCGCTTTAAATAGCCTTCAAATTTACACAATATTGGTTGTCGCAATAAGAGAGAGATTCATCCACATTTTTTTCAAGAGTGACATGATAAAACTGAAGCATTTTAATGCAGATGATGGAATATTGTGATGCATCAACAAAAAAATTCCTGTAACTGTTATAAATTTCCTTGTGGTAAATAAAAATTTTTATCCTTCACAGTAGCCAACTTATATGACTTATTCATTAAAAAATCAAAGATTTAGAACATGAAGCATAGATATGCACATACATATTGCAATAGAAAAAGAGGTTACGTATGTAGAAGCGTTCGGCAGATGCAGGGCACAGAAACAGATTTAGACCACTTACTTATGTGGCTAGCACCTGTTTTTGAGAGGTTGCAAATGGTTGAAGTTGAGGTACCTGTGGTTCTGTCATCACTGGCAAGGCAAGTCTGTGGCAAGGAACTGGCCCTTCGCCATGTCCAGTCAGCTTGGTATTGATGGTGCATATGTGAGAGACATTCTAGTCTGCTCCCTTGTAAGGGATGCTTTGTAGAACTCTTTGGTGTATACAGAATGTCCAGAAACAGCTGTATAAGAATAACAGGACGTGAAACCAACAAGCATTCAAAGGCTGTTATCACTTTGAAAGTTGTGCCAAGTGTTGCGTTGCGCCCTAATCTGTGGTTGAAGTTGAGCGTCTAGCAACATCGCATTGGATGCAGTAGGTTTGATGTTAAGAACAGTTAAAACAGTTGTTAAGTTTGTATCGTTTTGCAGAGTGGTTGCGTTTATGTACCCTTGCTATGTTCCCCTTTACACTGCAGTGATTATTTTTCATTCATTTGTACTTGACAGATGCATATACAGTGTAATTTAAATGATCTTACTTGTGACCACATCTCCCTCTTGCTTGAGCACATTTCTTTATTATTTGCTACCGCACTCCTCTAGCTCAGTACGCATCTCTGCCCCTCCTCATTTGTGTGGATGCAGCCCAGTAATAGCGCTTCAACCAACCGGTACAGAGGCGAAGGAAGAGGTGGTAGTATATAGGAGGGGAGGAAGGGATGTGACAGTCCCTGTCATGTTTACAAAAATAGACAGTTCAAAAAAAGTTGTAACATTATATTGAATTTTTTAGTTACATGATGTTTGCAGACAAATTTTGCTATGTATACTTCTACATATTTCAGCTCATGGAAAGAATCATACTGTCATTATAGCTAGAGAGGCACAAAATAGATGCTTATTTTAAACCAGTACATTAACTTTGTATTAATGTAGAACATAATGGTGTATTCAAAATGTATCGCTGCAATGAAAGTTTTGCTATAACTCGTACTCATTATGGTGCATTTCCACTGTAGTTGAGATTGAAGTATGCATGGAAATATATGCAAGTCATAGAACAAATCAAGTCTTATGCAGTATATGCAGGTCTTAAATTTTGCCTGAGCCAATGTGAGAACAAAAGTGGAAGAGCCAGACAATACAGACTTGGAATTTCCCAAACATTTGTTGTGTTGAGTTGAGAGATTTGGACTGCTCTTAACAACGAGGTCTTGAGAGCCAATCTCAGACGGTGAGTTCACCTGAGCTACTGCAGATGTGCCTCTTCTTGGTCAGTGACAAGGATAGAAGGGGGATTTTCTTTTGTGATATACCTCCTCTTTCTGTTTCTCATTAAGTGGCCTATTGACAACAGTGGTGGCTGACTGTGATAATGTACATACTGCATGTTAAAGAGAAATTACATTCTCATGTTCTGGCTGCATAACAGCACAGATGCAGATGGTTTTTAAGCCTCTAATGTGTGGTTTTTGCAATACATGAGGTTTTTTACTCTGCATACTTGCAGCAATTAAATATTTTAATGTAATCAAATCACGTATTTTAATAATGGCAGAAAACAGATTTGTTAATGCCTAATGAAGTTTTGAGCATGAAGTCAACAAATCATAGTCTGTACCAGCACTTCTGATCTTACTGGTAATTAGAAATATATTTTCAGCACCACATTTAGGTTGTTCACCTGACCATTCATCCAGTTAGCTAGTTGTGTTAAGCATTCATATAATTCATTCACATTTTACTTTAGAGAAGTATTTTCCAATTCCAATGAATCTCTCAAATGTTTGTAGTATTTGTAATTTAAATGTCAAATGCCCATTATGTGCTATTTAAGTTATGGTGAACATTGTAGCAGCTATATAACAACTATTATTATATAGGCAACAAAATAAATTAAAAATAGAAACTGAAGAGTGTTAAGATATAGGAGGTTTATTTAATAAGTGATGGGGAGGATAACAGGGAAAAGTGAGCTTCAACTGAGCATTTGTGAACTTTTTATTCATATGTAAGTTGTGATGTGTTCAGGTTATGACCATGTTCGTACGGTGGTCATCCTAGACTTTTTGTTGTTCTTCTGATAGTATTTATCATATTTGTGTTGTATATGACTTATTTAACTATTGTACTCAGATTCTTAATTGTGTAACTGGAAGTTTAAAAAAAATTTATTACCAAGTTGAAATATTATTATTTTGTTTACATACCTTTCTTAAGTTAACTTTTTAGAAGCTATACTGAAAGTGTTTTTCAGCTGGGTAGCAGAAAAGAGACATCCTTTCCACAAACCTTTGTGATGAATAAATTTTCTTTACAATGAGCCAGTTTTGGTTAAAGTAGATTTTCTGAAAAAAATTTTTGTTTATCAAAAATTTACACAAGATGTTACATTTAGTATTGTGTAATTTAATTGTAACTTGCATATCAGTTACCTTATTTTATCACATTATTTTTGCATGTTTATACTAAAATGTTTGTTGAAAATTAGGGGTGCAACCATTATGCAAATAAGTGGTTAGGTACTTAAAAAAAACAATGTGCCTAATGTAATGTTTAATTATGCTCCCGTTCGGCACTCTACATACATTCCTTGTAAAAAGCATATATTTTCAAATTGTTTATTTATGTAAACATCCAGTAACTGGGATTGAAGTGTGTAGGCTGTTCACAGTAAATTAAGCCATTTTGAAATAAACCTTTGTAAAAAAAATCACTGTCTATTGTCTACCATACACATTGGTATGTAGGCTCCGAATTAAGTTAGAAAAACAGTTCTACGTCTTGACGTCATATTGGAGTTTATGTTAAAATTTATGGCAAAGTGAGTTGGTGTTTTTTGCAATACCCACTTTAGAGTACCATTTGGCATATTAATTGCACATTTAGGCTCTTAACAATCTCATGTTTTCACCATTGGGCCCATGGCAATGTGAAGTTTGCATATGGCAGAAGAGTACAAAATGAAGAGGAAAGTACAGTAGAACCCCAATTCAACAAAATATTGCAGTTTCTGAAAATCTTGACACTATTTCACTGGATTCGTTAAATCCAAATTTCCATATTTTACCACCAGACACCAAGTAATTGTTACAGAAACGTATTTTTTCACATTACTGCACGGAGCCGCAGTGGTGTAGTAGTCAGACTGCTTGTCTCCCACATAGGCGAACTGGGTTTGATTCCCGGCGGGGTCGCTTCCAGATTTTCGCATGTTGGTATGCCGGACGATGTTGCTGGTCTGCGGGTTTTCTCACCTCACTTCACTCTCAGCTCTCAAAACCTAGATGTTTAAAAGCTGCTTAAATCTCTCCACTCCACATTAATAGTGTTTCGTCATCAGTGGTGCAAATTAACACGTTCATTTAAATTAAATACTAATGTAATTCACTAGCCATATGTTCTGCAATTGAAATGGTAACCCACAAGACTATAAATATAAACAATCTGTTAGTTGACAAAAAAAAAGTTTAAACATTGTGCACCACTTATCTTTTAACGAGTGCAAAATCCATTTCCAAAGGCCTTTTTGTACCAAAATTTAATTTATTTCAATAGGAAGGAGTTTTCTAGATAAAAATATACAAAAAACCATAAACGACCTCAGGTTGACAGGAAAAATGTTCAAACATTGAGCTGCGTTTAAATTTTAACAAGAGCAAAATCTATTTCCAAAGACACTGTGCAAAAATCAGAATATTTATTAATGAAATACAAATTTATTTCAAAAAGTAGAAGTCCTCCGGATAGTAATAAACATCTCGCAAGGTGTGCACCTCCACCTATTATTGCAAAAATGTAAACCTTGTGGCAAGCACCAGTACAAATAAATTTTTTCTGGCGTAAATTTAAGCCAGTGTAAATAACTTTCTTACTAAACTGAAATAAATCAAACCATTGTTTTCACACTGCACTACACTCATGTCTTCATTTATCCAACACACTGACAGCCCATAGCGGCACACGTAAAGTCAGCCAACACACATGCGCAGCGCACAACCGGTGTGAAGACCATGGCCTACTTTTCAAGGAAAACTGTGATACGTGCAAGAGAGAAGCGAGGGCGGTTGTAGCGGAAATGCGGTGCTGACACGCCGTTATTAATGTAAATGAGTTGTCAATAAAACGTACAAAACTGAAATTTAGAATCATAAATATAATAGTATAAAAAAAATAGCATAAGCATGTCATCAACAGGCAACGCAGTGTACAAAACTGAAATTTAGAATCATAAATATAATAGTATAAAAAAAATAGCATAAGCATGTCATCAACAGGCAACGCAGTGTACAAAACTGAAATTTAGAATCATAAATATAATAGTATAAAAAAAATAGCATAAGCATGTCATCAACAGGCAACGCAGTGTACAAAACTGAAATTTAGAATCATAAATATAATAGTATAAAAAAAATAGCATAAGCATGTCATCAACAGGCAACGCAGTCAATTCCATTTGCAATCCATAGTGGGAATCCAAGTAGAAAAGCCAAAAATCAAAGTTATAAGAGCATTTTAGAAAAATGTAACCCGAAGCTAAACAATGTGCGGAAAGATACAGTAAAACCTTCTTAATTCAAACTCGGTTAATTTGAAATTGTATGTAAATCGAAGTTGTTCATAACCCTTGAACATAAGAATAGGATTTTACATGGTTTGGAGTTTGGTTAATTGAAAATTTTGAATAATATGCAATTTAAAGTAAAATTTTCCGAAAGTGTGTTTAAAATTCAAATGATCTAAATATGCTGCAATAATTCAATTCTTGTTTAATGAAATGAGAATCGTGAACGATCGCTTTACTTACGCGCTGCGCATCAGGCGGTAAGGCTTACGGACGTCTTGTCAGTAGCAGGTTACAGGTGGCACATAACAAGCAACTGAGCTGTCATTCCCCAAGTCTGGTGATAAAGAACTTCTGCCATCTTTCTACTCTTTTCTGCCTCATTTTCCTCTTCCTGTTTTTTAAGCATGACCTTCACGTTTCTGGGAGAAAAGAAAGAGGGAGCTACTTCGCGACACTTCGGTTTTTCTTCTTTTTTTTTACATTCAATATAATGCGAGTGCAATGACCAGTAAGTACAGTGCACTAACTTTTTCAGCAAATGTTTAAATAACTAAGGAAATTGATAAAAAAATTGAGTATGTCAGCTTGCTTTCAATGCTGTCCACTTAGAAAAATTGTGCTTAAATTGAAAATAAAGTTAGTGAAAGGACATCGGTTACAGCAACACAGCACACAGGATGTGATAACATGACTTGATAACTTTAGCACCACGTAAATAACGTAACGCGTCAAAGTGTGTGTGAGGAGGCACACAGTGTTCAAAATGTAGTTGTCCATACCAAAACTCAGAAAAACTTGAGAACTGTTTAACACCAATGGTAAAATATAAGAACTGCATTATAAAATTTATTTGTCTAATTGAGTACCAGGAAGTAACAATTTTCTAAGTTCTAAGGAAATATCACTGTAACATTTCACAGCTTCTTCAAAAATGAGTTGTAGGTTACTAAAATAGTGTAAAATGAAATACTAGGCAGTTGAGAAATGCTAGAAAATATTATCCTTACATTCAAAAATTACGCTAATAGATGCGTAATTTTAAAAATAGTGGAAGCTTCATGAAAGTTATACGATTTTTCAATTAATTTGTTAAAAGGAATCAATTACATGTTTTTACGAATTCACCAAAGATTACTTGTTTGCAGTGCAGTACTTAGCATACACTTTTGTGTATACTTATTCCATTCACGTAAATGTTATTTTCAAATGGAATCGGTAAACAGATTCCAAATCGTATAATGATTNGTGTATACTTATTCCATTCACGTAAATGTTATTTTCAAATGGAATCGGTAAACAGATTCCAAATCGTATAATGATTAACGTAAATGCGAATTAAAAAATCAGTTGTTATCAAAGTTCTGTAGTACTAATGTTTGTCTTGTACGTTTTCTTCTTTGCTTTCAAAACTGAGATATGGTGGGTAGATATCGGAATTATGACACTTGGCACCATTTAGAATTAACATGTATTATTAGATAGGTTACTGTCTAAAATAAGGGCAGCTACTTTATCAAGTGTGTATGGGATAATGTCTTAATTACTGCGCTTAGTCTTTGTTCCATCCTTCGTGAGGTAGTAGTAGTGCTCTCGCTGAAATACAACACACCCCTGGCTGAGGATTCATTATGCTGTCTTCACAATTTCACTGATGCAACCCTTGACAACATGTGGAGTACTTCTACACACATCATCAATTTTCCCTGCTTGTACCTTGCTTCTCTGCAACTATTTATAGCAGTCTAGTGAAGAATGGCCATGTTTATGAGAAGTCTGTCTGTTTTAACACTCCACTCCATGCTGAACCAACTAAAAAAAACATTGTTTTTACTGAAAATGTATTTCATATTTCTATGTTAACTAATGTATTTGAAATATTGAAATATATGTATCAAACATTTTAAAAATGGAAGCAACTACCAATTGTAATTATTTCTATGTATTTCTTCATTACGTTCTTTGAGATTATCAGTAGGATAGTTTACACACTGTGTTGTCTAACTTTTATAAATACGTTAACCTTACTTTCTGTAGGCTAAACTTATTATAAGCATTTATAATTGAGCTTAAAATACCCTGAGTTTCAAAATGAATTGTTTTGTCTATTTAACTGTCTGTTACTTACATGACGAAGAGTGACAATGTCTGCCAATTCAAGCTTGTTTTACAGCAACATCCGATATTTCTCTGCATATGTTCTGCTATATTAATTGAATTTTCTCCTAAAATTCAAGTATGTATGTAATAATATTTTAAAATCTAAAGTCCTTAGAATTGTCACACATTCATCATAATCTAATTTCAGGAAAATAACATGCTGCAAAACCTGCTCCTCGTTCTTAGTTGTGACGAACAGTTGGTGCAAATATCCTTTCATCACCTATGGTTGACAAGTCATATCAAAGTCCCAATTCAAACGATTAACAAAACATATAGATTTAAATTTCCAAACTGAGATTTCCCATTTTATAACTTGGTTACACATGATGCCCTGTTTGCCAAAAGCAAAACAAATGCAACATACTTAATAGAAATGCACACTTTCCGTCTAAGAGTTAAGTTAGGGAAAGTTTGGATGTAAGCAACAACACTCGGTTAGCTACAGTTTCCGGTGTGAGTCACTCACAGGAAATTGGTAACATCTCTGAGCAAGACGATAAACAAAGCTACTCTTGCACCTACATGTGTGCTATCGTGCAGGTTGCTGACAGAGGGTTATGTTGCGACAACGCAACTAGCCACGTCTTATCAAAATGCTGGTAAACTGGCAAAAACGAGCAGCTGAAATTTTGTACTCTTCTTCCCTACATACAAAGCTACATTTTGAGGGTGATATCATCTGTTTGTCTGTGTTCGCTCTTTTTGTATTCTGTGATTTATTTAAAAAATTTACCTTCTACTAATGGCTGTAGTTAATTAAAAAATCACAGAATTTAACTTGAAATGTGTTATTTTGAATCTTAAACTGGTTATAATCAATTTTAAGAGAAATATTAACTTTTATTATTGCATTAAAGCAAACATTTTAATTTATCATTTGTGGATTTAGTTACGTAAATAAGAGAACCTATTTTATACCCTGCTTCTTCAAGTTGAGAAGGTCATGGAAGATAGATGAATAGACCAATTTGATTAAACTTTTAAAATGTTGAGCATATGTAGAACAAAAATTGCGCACGTACAACTGTGTGCGAGAATGTTCAATTTTGGGTAATTTTGCCACGGACAACTACATTTTGAATCACTGTGCAGCATTAGAGAAAGAGAGGCTGAACAGGGATGTTGTATGGTGGTTGTTCCCCCACAGGTAGTTGCCATGCTGTCCTCTTAGTTTTTGTGCAGGAATGATATGCCATTCACATCAGGGGGAGGGAGGTGTTGTCTTGTACGACAAAGAGTAAGGAGGAAGCAAAATGTGAAATTCTCAACAGCTGCCGAGGCATTTGGAAACGGGGGTGTTGGGGAGAGAAGGCTGGCATGGTAATGATTCTTTTGTGAAAGACAGCGCAGCGAGGAAGCTGCTGATGGAAATTTACTAGTGTTACCATATATTTGGAACTATAAAATGCACATCTGTCGCTGTTTGGTTTTCCTCCATCCCGTTCATACATTTCTGTAAACATTTTGATTTTTGTATTCTTTCAGTAGCAGTTACGTGATTCACAATTAATTTTTAACTTCCCCACAAAATGCTTTAAGCATTTTGTGGGGAAGTTAAAAATTAAAAATTAAGAAAGTTGCAAATGGAAAGATGGTATGTATACCAGTTCAATTAGAGGTGGTGAGGTGCGTGCCACTACTGTCCTTATTGCTCCAACACATCTTGGACTTGTAAAATGCTGCTTAGTTGGAAAAGCCTTATCCACAGACGCACCAACAGTGTTTTGTATGCTCCATTTTATTAATATTTTTCATAACACAACAAGATGTGGCACTTGTGCGCCAGCACTTATCTTGCTGCCGGCAACTACCCCAATATGTCAGCATGCATAAATGACTCCAAGTTCTGTCTGACCCACATCCCAGCAGCGTAGTTTAGGCTGCCTTATTTTCAGGGGGAAATGCAAGTCTATGTGGGCACATACCACAGTTCTGTGCAATGTTAATATTATTTTCAAAGGAAAAGAGAGACATGCCCTGAACCAAAACATATTGATTTTTTTTTTACTTTGATAATTTAAAATTGTGTAATTCAAAGTCAAAAATTTCGGCATTGAACATTTTGTATTATCTAGGTTTTGCTATATAAGAACATGGCGTTATCTCGAGATAAAAGGTACTCATGGGAGGGAACTGGAAGATCTGTAACCTGCACTGTTATTGGCTACCACTGCTGCTATGCATGTGTGATTGGAGGGTAGCTCAGAGTGATGAATGGTGTGGTTTGGTTGCAGAGGGGAAGGGAGGGGTGAAGAACAAAGGAGCCCTTCATGATGTTAAGTGTTGTGTAAAGTCTATCTCACTAGGTGTGCACTACGTGGCGCGCTGAACTCTGTCGCTGTGGCCAGAGTTGCTAACTAAATTTAACAAAAAAAAAATTATTTTTAATGTTTTGACGGATGGTTTAAGAGTGCCTACTGAGAAATACCTACATATTCATGCAGTTGCCCAGTAAATGTATTTTTGATAGGTTTTCATTGCAACTTATTCCATTTTAGCACGTATATTTTAATCTTTTTATAAACTTTTGTAATTTTTTTTGACGGTTTCTNACTTTTGTGATTTTTTTGATGGTTTCTGAAAACCTTTACTTAAGATGGCTATTTTCGTTACTTATATGTGTTTTATATCTTATGCATGGTTTCCAAATTAGTTCACTTTACCATGAACAGCCTATAACAAACATGGCATCATTGTTCTCTCCTCTCTTTCCCCACTCAGTTGTTACTTGGCACTGTCGGGGTGACCCTTGTCCCCTTACATGCCTGGCAAGAGGGGAAGCAGTTACCTAGCAACTAGCACAGCATCTTTGCATCTTCTCCCTTGGTCAGCCAGTGGGAGGCAAATATGGGTTATCTTTAGACATGCTTAGCATATCTAGTCGTGACCCAGGGCACTACGATTAGAGGAGGTAGGCACCAGTGGGCAGTGTTTTTTCTCCTGCCTGATGCACGACATCATTGTTGAGCCACCACCCGGCAGTATAGCTATATTTCTTGTACTTAAAGTGACTCAAACACATTCATTCTCTTTCTCTCAGTGGCTTGTGCATCCTTAAAACAGTTATGCTGAATGCAATGTATTACCATACATATTATAAGTGACTTGGATTACCAATTACAGTATTGCAAATACTTGAAGAACACTGTTAGAACTTAAAATATTGCGAGAAGTACCTCTTTTAATTTACAATTTAAGTAAAAGAAAACTAATTTAACACTTAGATTAGCAGTGTGTTACTCTTCATTCAATTACACTACACAAGTGCATTCAAATATACATATTTCTTCATTCTTGTAAGTATAAACTTGAGTAGAAAAATTAAAATTTTAAAATATCTACCACATATTTACATGCAAAGATACAATTATCTTGCATGAAAGTATTACAATTTTTGTGTTTATTCCATATTTTGTTTGTTTGTTTGTTTGTTTGTTTTACTTAGGACTTTTAGTGTCTCTTCATTCAAGCTTTTCATTCTAATGTATGCCAATGTTCTAACAGAGTACCTAATTACTTCCGTTGGGGTAAAAAAAATGTAGTATGTTTCGCTATTTATTACATTTGTTAAAGATGTAAGACTTTAATGTTTACCTTCAATTATTTTTAATGAAAACTTTTTAATGTTAATCTGTTATAATATGGTTATAAAAAAATTTCAGATGGATGCAGAAAACATCCTTTTAAAAAAATGGATGTAACAATTGTGTTCAGTGTTGTGAGAATGGTGAATCTATATTTGGAAAATATTGTGAGTAGAAAATGAAAAGAAATAAAAATGGACAGTATTGGTAAAATGATTTGTTTGTATGAACCCAGTGCTTGACATCAAGAAAATTTCTCTGCAGTGTAATGTAATTTTGAGAAATATTATGTGTATATCATGTGAATGATCTTTGTTGTATATTTATACACTACTACTAATGGCCTTAGGTATNCGAGAAATATTATGTGTATATCATGTGAATGATCTTTGTTGTATATTTATACACTACTACTAATGGCCTTAGGTATTCGACAAAAGTACAGTAGAATCTTACTAAAACGATCCTTAGCTGTTTCCAGAAATAAGAGGATGATGTGGGTCAGTATAAATATTTTGGGGGATTTTGGAGTGGTTTTGACCCACCCCCTAACCACTATACATCAAAATTTGCCATTTTTTTTTTTTAATGAAGTACGTGCTTAGGCGTCTCTAGCATAAAAATAACACTTTTTTAAATTAAATATAAATTTTTTTTTTATAAAAAAAAGATGCCACAGGGGCTTTTACTTAGCTTTCCATTGTCTCCCAAAATGTTACAAACATTGAGCAGCATGATGGTTTACCAAGTATCGTAAACCCATGTTCAATCATCACTGGCGTAAAATTTACCTGCTGATCCTACCTTGCGCACAGCGGGGAGTAGAGATGTGTAGCACATTTGCCTTGCTCCCAGACACATGGTGGTCATGGTGTGATGGCTTGGAAGGAAAGTGGGGAGGGGGGTCTCTTGTGTGTGTCGGTGACAATGCAGAGGCCACTCAAGTTAGCTGACTGCAAGCATCTTGGGCGACGTTGGTTGCATTGCAGGCTTCCTGCTGATTAACTCCCCGGCCTGAATGATATGATGAACTGGAGGTGTCAGGTGTATGCGATATGACGACCAGGTGTGGTGTTTATACAGTGATGTTGCCTGGGGGTAGTCAAATGAAAGGCTTTTGTTATTGACAAGTAATAGCAGCGACACACTTAACTGCTTACAGTGACATAGGCCTAGGCGTAAAATGTTTATTAATGTTGCACAGATACCTGAGTGGCTGTTTGTACCCATGATACATGGGGCGAAGGTCGCACAAGTTAACAAAACTTTGTCACCAAAACAGTTAAGCAAATGGTTGCACAGTTTGAGTAGCCAGGATTTGTCACCAAAATGTTTGTGTTTGCACAGTCACTGCACTGCTTACCTGTTTTGAGTTTTGACTGCTTGTATTCTGATTGGTACCTAAAGCAGTACAGGCACTTTAAAAGTATGCTGTGCTTATTAGTGTCTGCATGTCTGTCTTTTGGTGGTCGCTCAGATGTATCCCATGTGATTCACTTGCTGTGTGGTTGGTGCAAGCCTCAAGAGTGATGTGCTGTTGTGTTCCTGACACATCTAGGTGGGTGGCAGAGACATCTCTGTACAGAGGCGATGTCAGAGTGGAGATTTGGATGCAGGGTGGTTAGATGCACTGAGGCACCATCCTTTTTANTCTCTGTACAGAGGCGATGTCAGAGTGGAGATTTGGATGCAGGGTGGTTAGATGCACTGAGGCACCATCCTTTTTACGACAGTTTCCACCCTCGCAACCACTTTTCAGATGGGATGCCAAATACAGTGAATGTTGAGGTGTTGCATGCCTCGAAACAGGACATCCATCGGGGTGGCATCTGGTGGTATGTCTGCTACAGTCACGTCAGAATGTAACTGACTCCACATCGGACAGCCTATCTCATGGCCACGTTAGTGGGCAACCTATACAATGAGTGGTGACTCTCAGTTACCAGCTTGGCGGCGTGAAGACAGATGGAGTAAAGCCCTGAGGCTATATAAATACANATGAGTGGTGACTCTCAGTTACCAGCTTGGCGGCGTGAAGACAGATGGAGTAAAGCCCTGAGGCTATATAAATACAGATGGCGATGTAGGTGGAGCGGAAATGCAAGTGGTTGTGAACGTAGACAGCAGTGTAGAACTAGGAGGCCGTAAGGGAAACATGGGGCAGTGTGAAAATTGAGGCTAATTCACACTGATCAAAAACTTGATGTGGAAGATATTGCACAATATTCCTATTTCGAAAGAATGGGCTACAGCTCACTGAGTGAGCACGCAGTCATAGTTCTCAGGATCGTGGACCGAATGACCACGTGGCTGTATTCCCTGACACACACTGTACAAATTTACACGAAAACATGATATATAGCCAGGGTGCCTCCCTGAGGCCAGCTACTGAAGGACCTATCTGCCAGGGCCTGAAATACAACACTGAAACAGAACTCACAAGTTTCGGTTAACTCAAGTAAATTGTATTGCCGAATAGTGTACACAATTACATGTATACAATGCAAATTAAAGCGGACCTGACTCACAAGGCCTACCAGCGGCCGTTACCTTACAAAAAGGCCAAGGATGGTGCGAAAACTTACAACAGTAATTAAATCTCCGGAGTCAGTAAATTGAGCTGCGAACACGGGGAACACTGTTGGTAAACTAAATAAAAGTTCCAGCAAATTACGTTAACCTATTGCAGTTAAGTGTTCAGAACATAGTATGAAAGTCCCCTGCGATGCACGTGCAGCACCTAAGACCCGTGGAATCAGACTGTTGGAGCTGGCGTGTACGAGCAGCATCCTTCCCGAGAGCTCACGCCACTGCGTGAGGTATCTTAATTTACTGACCTCATTACATTAACATATAACAAAACACTTAAATGTTTGGGATGGACGTCCCTTAGCTTGAGGAGAGCTCAAAGTTCTTTCTTAAGAACTAATTTAAATACGATACATGTTTTAGTGGTACCTTGCAGAACACGTGGAAAATTAAAGTACGTTAGTTTTGGGGCACTTTACATCCGGAGCGGTCATTGTCTTGCTTAGAAACACAATTGCACCCGGAAAATTATATAGAATACTTCAAATACCATGGCCTTGCTACTCTACACCTCATTAAATATGCATGTGGTGTGCATTTATTCTGCGATTACTTCGCAATCCCCCAAGGGCTAATTTTACGGACATTTGCCAGTGAGCAATAAATTGTAATGCTATTTAATACACATTTTGACACTTGATTCTTGTCCTAATTACACAGATCTCTCCAGGGACACAACAGGAACTCGGTATCGGGTCATGACCCGTTTCCAAGTGAACGATGCGAACACACATTGGTACACATGACCTGCGCGTTCTGCGGGTCACACTGGTGCAGCGACTTTAAGTCGATGACGTGATGACAGTGGCAGTGCCAGACCACGCAGGAGTAGTCCACGTCAAATGCCCTCCTCTTCAGGAGGCCACTGTCACTGCGGAAAGGGGTGGCTCAATGTCACGTGGTGCAGCACATGATTGAGTGGCGCCTCGGCCGTGGGCGCAGCCATCTCGGTGAAATGAGCCGTACAGAGCTGGATCGCCCTGCTGCAGGGTTGCATGCCAACTGGTGTCGGTTCAACTTACCCTTGGAGGGTGAGATCCTACTGGTTTGGCGGTGTCGGTCGGCTGTTTCTATACCTGGTCGGAAGGTTGGTGGCCCTGCCACCATCGAGTCGCGGCTATTGCTGTTGCTGCGGTACCTTTGCTACCAGCGTCGACACCGTTGAGGGATGTCTGGCCACCCCTTCGAAGAGATGCTCTATTCGGAACTGGACTTGGCCCCCGATGAGTCGCATGACCTGGCAATTTGGAATGGGGCACCTAGGGGTGCGGATGTGACCTGGTGGGCCTCCGACGTCGCGGCGCTGGGCGCCGCGTCATCTGGTGGTCGGTCGTCATTCCGGGTGCTCTCCATGGAGTCGGACGTCCCCACAGCTCGTGGCACTGCCATGACAGCTGACGACCCAGATGTCCTTGATGGCGTCGGTGTTGGTAGACCTGGTAGTCCGCGCGTTCCTGATGCTGGTAATTGCCATCCCATATCGGCCGGGACTACTTAGGTCAGGCTCCCATTGTCGGCACCTCTTGCGTGGCCTGTAGGTCGTCACAATGGAATTTAACTTGCCTTCGCACACCCATCTGGATGATGTAGTCAGTCTTCCCCACCCTCTGTACCACTGTGTGGGGTCCACTCCAACGGGGAGCGAACCCTGTGCATAGATTGGTGCGGGTCGCCGAATGCTGGTGTTCTCGCACATAGACATGATTTGCAATTTGCAGCTTTTTCGGGGTCCATGTGGTTTCTGGCAGCCACTGTTCTTTCTTGTAGTTCCCTGGCTCGTTCGAACCTCTGTCGGCGGTGTACTTCTCGTGTCTCTGTTTCTGAGGGTCCTGAGTTCGTGTTTGTTTGTGGGTATGCATATTCCCCGGGTTGACCCAGGCCGTGTCCATATAGTAATTCCGCGGGCAGGACTGGTGCAGCAACTGTGGAGCCTTGATATTATGACAGTGGCCATTCCCAACCACGCACAAGTGGTCCACATCACACATTAATGAATAGTGGTGCCTCTGTGTTGTTTGGTCTATACATAAGTACAGATATCACCTAGAGGGACGGTCCTTCATCCTAAGAATGGATAGTAAGGCACATACATGGCTGAACGAATACAAAAACCAAAAGCCAATCTTGGTAGGTGGGCTATGTTTCTCACAGAATTAAAATTCGAGGTGCAATCCTGCCCTGGAAGGCTAAATGACTTACCCGACGTCCTCTCCCGTTAACCAGACAGTCAGAGGGGTACAAAAGAAGAGGACTTAAAAAGAATGACCCTTTCCCTACTGCTGAGTCTGGAGGAACAATTGATGCTAACATCGGTTAAATTGTATAGTACATTAGAACATTGGAATAAGAATTCGCCACAAAATTGGGCGCCAATTTAACGCCTGTTGGATGGATAGTTTTGGGTTAGTGGAAGTTTTGAGGGGCGGTGAAAAACATTGTTGGGTGGGTTTGGAATGGGATACCCGACAAATCGCCGGACACCATTTGCAGAGGTTGTCGATTGCTGCTGATGATGATCTCAGGGTACAGCATGCCGTTCGACCGGATGTGTGCAGTCCCTTGGTGCATGACATGAACCACATGACCACGAGTTCCTTGTGCCCACTCTGACTGCCGTAGTCACAACTACGCCAGCTACACCGGGCGGCACCAACTACATCAGGCCAAGAGTGCGTAGTGTGGGTCGACAAGAACGACAAGGATTACGCAACTAAAGAGACTGCTCTACTAATTTATTACAAGAGGTAACTCTTCTAATAAATAAGTAGGCTATCCGAAACGGTGTTTTACCCTAAGCCACTACAGTTGGGAGCACTGGCAATTGGTCGTTGCGTACTCGCAGCTCACACAGTTGAATACGACGCAACATACCACCGAGTGACGCAAACTGGTTGGTAGGTCAGAGCTGAAGAATTAAGTGCCCCAAAGTGTCTTCCAGCAGTGTACAGAATTTTTATAAACACATTGAACACAGTCACCGCAATCCCGGCTACAGCCAGTGGTGTTTTTCATTGTATAAATGGCAATCAAGCAAGGCATTCCACACCCCTTTGCACAGGTGGACTCGTCCATCCCTTCAGCAGACAACCACCTGGCAATGCTGTAGACAGTGAAATTCAATGCCTAATCGGAACAGAAATTCAAACTCTTTTATGAGAAAATGTAGTAACTTATTTAATGTGTATTTATATAAGAGTTATTATGTTTTCCTAAATTGAGTTTGCCTATAAAGGCCTCCCACATTGTAAAAAATAATTTGGTGAAGTTGCATTCCCCATCCATGCCACAACTTTAACATTAACTGACATTTGTTAATAAACGGGGATATCACAAATGTGTTAAATTTAATTTGTACAATTTTTCATTATCATAATCACATCACAGTGTGTACATGTATGTTTCGTTCATTCGCTGTTTCACCTCGAGTCTCGTCTCTCGTGAAGAAAGCCAACGCCATTCGACCCAGTTCGTCTCAGCACCCGAACAAGGCCAACGGCGTGGTCGTTCGCTCTGCAAGCCCTCTGAGTACCAGCATGTAGGCTGCAGTCATTTTCACTATAATAGTTAATATTAGTCAACCGGAACATTTGTGTTATTTTAGTGTACTGAAGGGAGAGCCAACCGCACTCTCGCCGGAGAGTTTAACGCAATCGCGTCTCAATCTTAGACCACGTGTGTTTCACCGCTCAGGTGCTGAGTCTATTATCATGCATCATTCACACATTTTTCAACTGTAGAAAGGACAGTGAATAACCGCTCAACCAAGTGAAATCCGCTCCAAGTCATATTAATACATCCTTGTAGAATCACCCACATCTCTTTAGCATAGTTCAGGCGTACGAGATGGCCTACAGCCTCGTCATAAATTATAAAAGTGCAACAGTAAGTGACAACTCTTCAACCAACTGACGGAGGATTACCAGGGACCCGTGGGCCGTCGACAGAACGACCCTCATCATTAGCTCACCACTGAGTTATGGCGCCGGGCAACATAACATTAAACCAGCCCTGGGTAACCTCGTGACCACATCATATAATTGTTGGATGAGCCTCACTGGACAGGAAATGTCAGGCATTCCCTACACCTGATACTTACGTCGGAATGATGTTAGCCTATTCAGGCTCATATGCCTTTTACTAATAAAAGCTAGGTGTTGAGCTTGATGGTTATTAAGGTAAATAACGTGAAATAACGGTGTCAGCAGGTGGTAGGGGACCTGGACCCCGTTACGCCCGAAGGCAGTGCTTGAAATAAAAAATTCGAAGTGTGAATACTTGCGTATAATTGCACTTGCACAAAACTTTACATCAGTCTAGGTGAAAACTTTACACTGATTTCAGGCCTGCGGCCTACCAGATAGGCAAAACTGCTAAAGTACACAAATGTGCACAACAATGAATTACTAGTGTATTGAGCATCCCCAGGCGATGCTATTCTCGGAAAAGATGAAGTAATGGCATCTCCGGGTACCTAAAAGAACAAGTTCCAGTAAGTTATATCAGAGTATTGCAGCTATATATGATTGGCGTGAAAACGTGAAAGATCCCGGAGCGCGAAGCGGCCTGTGCCGAACTCTTGAGACACTCGACGGTGAATGACTCTGGTGCACTCGCGAGGCGCGGACTATGGCGGAACGCAGGTCGCCTTGCACCACTTTCTGTTGAACTAAAACACTTGCACAACTAAATGGACATGAAGACTTGCATAAAAAATAAATAAATGAGTACCTAATATAAATCTGCACATGAAAAAATACAATTTAAATGTGGATGGCATTAAATGAGACCGAAACAATTGGAGTGATAAATATGAGAAATTTCAAATAAACTTAATTAAAGTAAAGGAAAGCTTATGGGGCATGTTTGATCATCCACATGCCTGGTGTGTATTTCTTTTGCTTTTAATTATTTGATCTTAAATTCCCCTATAGTGAATGTGTGCCGAGTCCATCATAACACACCCTCGCCCGCCCAGGTGGCAAAGGGTTGTATGAAGTTGCATGGCTCTACTCTGCACTCTCATGCTCTCACACTACCTAGCACGTGTCACTTCATTGTGCACTGATGGCACACTAGTGCCAGTAGATGTGGTGGATGCATGACATGGTAAACTGTCTGAAAGGCAGGATGCTGTCTTGTGTCAAAACTTGCTGCGTCCCACCTCCCTTAGCCCATTCGTCCCGCTACACTAGCACAGCCATGATGTGGCCTCTATTGGGGACAAGTTGACCCCAAAATGGTGGCCACCACCCTCTATGTCACGCTGGTGACATGCACAGGAAAAAATCTCCACCTTCGCTACCAACCAGGTACTACCGGAGTCAGGAGACCATCTCGCTTTCATAACCTCAAGAGACAACTTTTGAGGGTGTGACAATTCGGCTCGACCAATACTGCCAAGAGACATCCACAGTAAAAAATACCACCGGAGAAATGGATTGCAGCGAGGGGGACACAGTGATTACAGTGCTCCAGAAACCTCTTGTGTGCCCCCCTTCATTCAATGTTTTCACCCCCAGGAAAGGTGTTGTTTGTGAAGTGTGAGTGTGCTAACGACTCATAAAAATATGGATACTCTAAAGGCAATGTGAGGCCACGTTTGTGTACTATTCCCTATAAATGTGTGTTGTTTGAAGCTCATTCGACATGGCTACCAACACCACTCCTGGGGTGAGAATGGACTCGTCCACCACGAGCCATCTACTCCCACCTTACTCTATAAAAATACGAGGGTACTAGCGATTTTGATGTAGATTCATTAGAGTGTTAAAAATGTAAACAAACCATCCCAACATGCAGCTGACAGGGAAATACAGCACCTAAGAAAAACCAAATTACTTTGCTTGTATTTTTTAGTACCAATACATTTTCTTGCTATGTATAATTTGCTTACACAAATTAATTGTCAAGGGTAATTATGTTTTCTAGTGCAATATGATTGTGTTTGTGTATTTCCTTTATGAAAGTACAATTGTGTTTTTAAGGGCAACTGGTGCACTTTCGTGCCGAGTTCCTGGAGGACTCTGCATTACTTTTCAGTTAGTTCCAAGCACTTAACGAAAGTGGACTCGCGTCGCGTGCCTGTTGACGCGGTCGGTTACCAGAGTTGGAATGTAATGATTATGGATTTGCCCGGCGCCACAGCTTCGCAGTAAGCTGATGAGATTTTTGGGTCGTTCGGCCGAGGGCCCAGGGGTTCTCTGGTAACCAGATATTACGAAATTACGAAAACCATCAGATATTAAGAAATTGCGAGCTGTATGGCCACTGCGCACACCTGAATTAATAACGCACTCAAGTTTTATATGTATATAATTATTTTACTTAACACTTTGATCAAACACGTGGTGACCGAGTGGTCATATAAACACACTGCTGGATTTTAATTACTTAAGGCGCGTGACGCTGCTCTCTCCTCGGTGAGATGTAACATAAAAATACTAGTTGCTTCGTGAATGATATGATGATGGATTGCTGAGTGAGGTTGCAGCCTGAGGGGCTGGTACCGAGGTTCTTGTGAAAACGAGAGACTTACCACGTCCGCTCGCGCCGAAGTGATGTTGCCTACTAGGCTGCACAATGCATCGGATCGCGCCACCTAAGCACGGCCGACACCTGGCCGTGGAGAGATGAAACAAATGCGACTAAAAATGCTAATGAGATGTAAACATGATATACCTTATATAAACATAATTAAACACAATTTACATAATAAAACACAATTACCCTTGTACTTACATAATAAAACACCATTATATTAATATTAAATATAAGTATTGACTCGTAGCAGCCACTGCATTGCCAACTTGAAAATGTCACATGTCCCTGGCTGGCTATGTATGTGATGACTGTTTTGACACACGATAATTATGGTATACATCAATACTGAATAAATACTAAACACTAATGCACTCGTGCCCACAAGCCTGTCGGTGTGGTGCGTCTGGTGTGGGCACACTGCGGCAGTCAGTGGGCAAAAGGACTCGTGAACGTGCGGTTCACGTCACTGTGTTGCCGAAGAAATAGTTTCCATACTTTACAAAGAAAAGCGTATTGTGATAAACAATTGAATAGCATTTTGCGTTTTTTCATTGTTACTTCATTGTCAGAGTTGCTTCCTGGTCTTCTATTCCTTGCCTTTTATAATTGTGTTGGTGGAGTNCATTTAATTCTATTCATCGGCCACATGCCACTTTGTTCTGTATAAACTGCTAGCGCACCATAGCAGCTAGACTATTGTTCGTGCCTCTTCGGAGGGGATTCCAGTGAGTAAAGATCAATTCAGTGATAATTGGTGGTTTTTGTTTCACTGCCGGCTGCTTTACGACCATTTAACTGTTTTCGGTATTTTACCCACTGCTTCACTGCACCTAATGATGTTTAACTTATTGGGTTTTTGGGGTGTGAGATGCCCAGCTACAAATCTCGCGTGATACTTAGAGGCGTATGAGAGGGCCAACACTCTCGTTAGGTAGGCTTAACAGGATTTTGCATAATTACGATGTTACCTCGTCGCAGTGTGATCTCACTAAGAGTCATGTCAGCGAACACCCCGCACCCTGAATAAGTCTCTCTTGCTCTGACCCCCTTCACAACTTTATAAGTATTCTAAAACCTGGTACTGTAAGTCAAACCTTCCTTCCCCCTACTCATGATAACACAACTTGAAAAATGGCACCCGTCTGTGTGGCTGTTTCCGTTTGGAAAACCCTCACGACTTAAGAGCATTTCGGAAGCTTACGACATGCAAGCCAAGTCTTCATGATTGCAGTGTACTCTTACCCACACCACCCTCATACCTTGACACATGGAACAGTCGTCTTTTTCTTAAAATTTTAAATAGGCATGTGTGTCAAACCTGGCAGATAATAGGCAGCCGTTGCGAGATATAGAACAGGGGTGTCCAGGGTAGTGGATTGAGAGTAAAATTTTCAAAATCGCATTTCTCTTTCACAAATGTATTCTAATATAATGTTAATATGAAACTGTAATGGTCATTATAAAAAAAAAACATTTAATACAATATTAGTGAGAACAATGAACTTGCACATTTCTAGAATCAATAACGAGGAAATAAAAATTGGATGCAATCGAACAGTCAGTTAAGGGATGTGTAAAGAAACTGTTACAAGATTTACAAAGTTAACAGATTATACTAAATATCCTTATGTTTATGAAGTAATCACTATATAATTCAGTACATCATTGGCGTGGTAGCATGACCATGATAATCTCATAGTCATATTTACATATAAAAGGCGATAGCTAAAATTAAATGTATCAAAAACTTGTAAGCACATGAGAAAACTGTCAAATACACTTATTATTCTCACTTATTAGTTGATGTAATCGAGATTACCCAGAGATAGTGAGTGTTGAATTGCTCGGCGCCATAACCCAGTGGAGAGTTAATAATGAGGGTCGTTCTGTCGACGTCTAAGGGGGCCCTAGATATATCCGTCAGTTTGTTGGTGATGTCTTCACGTAGATATTGTTGCGCTATTTATACCTGATGACGAGACTATAGGCCATCTTGTACGCCTGAAATATACTACAAAATTGTAGGTCATACTACAAAGGGCATAGTACCCAACAATTATTTGACACAGTTAACTTGGTTAAGCAGTATATTCACTGTTCTGACTACAGGTGAATAATACCAGAAAATGAACCCAGCACTTACGGCCTGCCGGTGACCACAGCGTGAAATAAATGTGGCATTAGGTTGATACGCGATCGAGTTAAGCTCTCTGGTGAGGGTGCGAGTGGCCCACTCCTTGGTACGTCTGGTCGACTAATTAATATTACTATTGTAGTGAAATGATTACAGCCTAAATTATGGTACCAAGGGGGCTCGTGGAACGGGCCGGTCTGGTCCAAGTGCTGAGACGAACTGGCAGAGTGGCATCGGTTTGCGTCACTAGTGACCAGAACCGAAGTCAAATGACGAATAATGAAACATAACATGAGCACTCCATGTTATAATTGAATTGTTGAAAAGGTATATAAATATATTAAACATATTGGTGACATGCCATTTATTTACAAATGTCTGTTAGTCTTGAAGTTGTGAAGTTGATGGGGCATGCCAACTCACTAAATAATATGTTACAAAGATGAATACCTTTATAGGCAATCTCCCTTTTAGAAAACATTATTACTCTTGTATAAATTAACATTATTAGAGTATTACGTTTTCTCGTAAAAAGTAGTTGAATTTCACTACCTGTGACCTGTCTGAATTTCACTGGCTACAGTGTTGCCAAATGGTTGTCTCCTGAAGGGATGGACGAGTCCACCTGGGCAAAGGGATGTGGAATGCCATGCTTGATTGCTATTAATACAATAAATCACACCCCTGACAGTAGTTGTGAATGCCGTAACTGTGTTTAACATGTTTGAATAAATGCTGCACACTACTGGTGACACTTTGGGGCACTTATCACCTCATCTCTGGCATACCAACCAATTAACGTCACTAGACGGTGCGTTGCGTCGTATTGAGCTGCGCGAGCTGCGAGGTCGCAAAGACCAATTGCCAATGCGCCCAACGGCTGTGGCTTTGGGGTAAACACAGTTTGGGATCGCCTGCCAAATTATTAAAAGAGTTACCTCTTGTAATAAATGAGTAGGGCGGTCTCTTGAATTACGTAATCCTTGTCGGCATGAAGGGGAAGGGTCTGTTCTTGTCAACCTGCACTACGCTATCTTGAACTGATGTAGTTGGTTCGGCCCGGTGTAGCTGGTGTAGTTGTTGTGACTGTGGCAGTCAGAGTGCGCACAAGGAGCCCGTGGACGCAGGGTTCACAACAAAATGTAATAATAAATAAGCACATGAGTTAATTAAGATAGCTGTAATTAGATTAATTAAAAGGATATTTAAACACCAACCAGTAATATTAAATCGAAAAATTGTCTACTCATACCCCTGACTATATATATAATTCGTTATATTAAATATTTGTTATTTTATTTCCCTACTTCCAATGTAGCATTTTTGTTTGGGTCAACGTTAATCCAACTTTTGCTAGAAGATTGGACAAATGTTGCAAAAAAAACTTTCGTTGGACATTAAAATGACACTCGAAAATACGTTGGCTCAATATCATGTAATTAGCAGGATGCCAACCATATTCTGTAATTTTTGTCACAACATGTCAACCAATTATTTTCTCCCAGTTTCCGATAAAATGCAAATCTGATATGAAATAAACTCAACTACTGATTAATGTTGATTAAGTTTGTTATTCGAAGCATTTTGGTCTTTTGCTAACTAATTCTCTACTTTCGACAAACTAACATTTATGGTGTTTTACACCCAACCACTCACATATATGATTTGGTAAATATATTTGATTTAATTTTGAAGAAATTTGTTCTTTTTATTAAGAATTTTTATTACATACATTATTCAATATGGCCAGTCTGGTGTGTTAGAACACTATCTGTTTTCATTACATTTGTAAAAATACCACATTAATATATGCATTTAGCCGAAAATTATTGCAAATAACTAATTACTTTTATTAGTAATCCTATTGACATGCAAGCAAACAGTTCACCCTATGCCTTACATATTTCATCATTGTTTTAGATCCATTCGCAGACTGCGCCTCAAAGTTGTTTCGGGATCTCTACATCTCAATTTATGCCTGATGCAGCTATCAGTAATTCTATTCAAAATATACTGTATATAGAAATTCTGCAACTTGGGTACCATAAAGTTAGTCCAGAGAAGTTCATTTGTGATAATTCTTTGAATAAAAAGATTATTTACATTCTCAGTGAGAACTCGTTTCCTATCGAGGGAATAAGCAATATTTTTTTGCAAGTTTTATGTAAACCGTCACTAAAATCATTTGTTATATGGTTAGAACATACTATTTTCGTAATGTAACGACCATATGAAACTTATTCTTGTAAGATAGTATACCCTCTGGATTCATCGTTACCTATGTAGGTTGACGTAAACCACGCGTCCACGAGTTCCTTGTACCCACGATGCCACATTCTCAACTAGACCAGCTACACCGAGGCGCACCAACTACAGCAGGCCAAGAGTGCGTAGTGCGGGTCTACAAGAACGGAACTTGCACCTTTCGTAGCCGACAATGATTACGCAACTCAAGAGACCACCCACTCAATTATTACAACAGGTAACTCTTTTAATTAGTGGGTAGGAGCTCCGAAATGGTGTTTACCCCAAAGCCACAACCATTGGGTGCACTGGCTGGTCGTTGCGTCCTCGTGGCTCGCAGGTCTGAATACGACACAACGCACCACTGGGTGATGTTAACTGGCTAATAGGCTGGAGTTTAAAGAGAGATAGGCGTCCAAAAGTGTCATCGATTAGTGTAAACAGAATTTTTATTAACATATTGAACACAGTCTCTGCATCCACGGCTACAGCCAGGGGTGTTTTTCATTGTATAAATGGCAATCAAGCATGGCATTCCACACTCCTTTGCACAGGTGGATTCGTCCGTCTCTTCCGGAGGCAGCCACTTGGCAATGCTGTAGCCAGTGTAGTTAAACGCATCATCGGAAGTGAAATTCAAACTCTTTTATGAGAAAATGTAGTAACTTATTTAATGTGTATTTAGATAAGAGTAATTATGGTTTTCTAAACGGGGGGTTGCCTATAAAGGCTTCCAGCATTGTAAGAAATAATTTAGTGTGGTGACATTCGCCATCCATTTCACAACTTCAACGTTAACAGACATTTGGTAATGAACGGGGATATCACAAATGTGTTAAATTTAATTTGTACAATTTTTCAATGTTATAATCACATCACAGAGTGTTCATGTAATGTTTCATCGTTTGCGTTTGATGTCGGTTCTGGTCACTTGTGCCGGCAGCAGACATGAATAGCTCCAGTTCGTCTCAGCTCCCGGACAAGACCGGCAGTGTAGGTTGCCCGCTCCGCGAGCCCCCTCAGTATGTGCAAATAGGCTGGAATGATTTAAATACAATAGTAATAAATTAGTCACCGGAACATTTGTATTATCTTTAATGTACTGAGGGGAGAGCCAACTGCCCTCTCACCAGAGAATTTAACGCAATCGCGTCTCAATCTAAGAACACATGTTTTTCGCAGTTCAAGAGCTGAGTCCATTGCCACGCATTATTCACACATTATTCAACTGTAGCAAGGACAGTGAATAAACTGCTCAACCAAGTGAAATCAGTGTCAATACATTGTAGGGCATCCTTGTAGCATCACCCACAATTCTTTAGCATAGTTCCTGCATACGAGACGGCATTGAGCCTCGTCATCAGTTATAAAAGTGAAACAGTAAGTAAGTGACAACTCTTCAACCAACTGACCGAGGATTACCAGGGACCCCATGGGCCGTCGACTGAGTTATGGCATCAGGCAATATAACATCAAACCAGACCTGAGTAACCTTGCGACCACGTCAAGGTTTGATAATGCAGTCCATATTCTTGTAACATATATGGGCTGGTGGTTCCTTCTCTTCTGACTTGTAACGATTTCAGAAGTGAATGAATTTATTTTTAACCCCCAAATACAACAGGCAAGCTGTTTCTGCTCCAATTATGACGACCTGAAACATAGGACAAGTTGATCAGACATAATGTTTACACTGTAAAACTGCTTGTTTACATACACATTATTTATAGTAACTACATAAATCTTACACCACCAGCCAATGATGGCATTCCATGAGCAAAAAATCGTTCATGGCACTCTCCATCGGCAAAAAAGAAATGTATGGTATGCAATCCTTAGTATGTCCATTACTAAGGGCAATTCGATTTTCTTTCTACGATTTTGTTTCGTCTTCATGAGTACGTTATTTGTTGTCTGAAACAAGAAAGCTGGGTTATGAATTGTTGTAATAAAAATTAATTATGCTTACATTAAAATTCTTATAAATTGCCCAAATTGCTATTGTTAACAATGCAATTAAAAAGTCATGTGTGAATTTTACTTTCTATAAATTTGATGTACATTTTATTAACTATTTATTAATGCAAAAACAACTTATTATAGGGTAAAGTGGTTTGAATATGAAACATGGGCGCCGCCAGGATTACTTTCAGGGAGGTGCATCAGCATATACACATTACACTATTATCTAATATAAAATATAGAATTATGCATGTACGTTATGTAGATAAATGTAATGTCAAATTCAAATTCCGTGGGTATTTGATTGAATATATTTCGCTCATCGAAAACATACTTAATCTCTGTAGTCGATGGTTGGCATTATTGCTCGGGGAATCCCCGCTGCCGCGCGACGGATGCGGGGGATTTACCGCCTGCGACCGCGTCAGTTCACGCAGTGTAGGATATGTGTTTTATTTCTGTCTCCAGTGCAGCGCGGTCTACAAGGACAGTTTATAGTTTCTCCTTCCCTCAAATATCACAAGTTTCATGAAGCTGCACAGTCTCATGCGACAAGTAAGTGGCATTGTGACGCACTGGCTTCGTCAAATGCGTTTGAAAAGATCATGGATAGAAGGGGACTAAGCGTTCATGATTATTTAAATACGGCATATCACAAGGAAGTTGACGAAAATCGTTTAAAACTTCGATCTATCGTATCAACAATTTTATTTTGCGGGTGACATGACCTTCCACTTCGTGGGAAAGTGGACGAGGGTTCTGTTTTTACAGACCTGCTACATTTCCGAGTTGACTCGGGAGACGAGATTTTGAAAAATCATTTAGAATCAGGAGCAAAAAATTCCTTACACATATCGCATCAAATTCAAAACGAATTGATTGAAATTTGTTCAGATGTTCTGAAAAACAAAATAATTGAGGAGGTGAAACATGCTTCGGCTTTTTCGGCTTTGGCTGATGAGACTACTGATATTAGTGGCACAGAGCAATTATCGATTGGTGTTCACTATCTACGTTATGATAAAGATGATAAAAAACCAATAATTTGTGAAGAATTCCTCGGATATGTACCGGTACAAGAATTGAACGCAAACGCCATTTCGGAAACTATTATTCGCTTCCTGCAAGATTGTAATTTTGATTTAAATAAACTTGTTGGCCAAGGATTCGACGAGTGTGTGGCAATGGCAGGTCACATAGGTGGTGTTAAGAAAATTATTAATGATAAATATCCTTCAGCCCTATTTTTCCAATGTGCAAGCCATGTATTGAATCTTTTCATTAATGTCCTGAATACTCTCAGTGAAGTGAGAAATGCTGCTGGGACTACAAAGGACATTATAAATTTTTTTAGATAGAGTACCTTGCGACGGAATAAAATTCCAAATATACCTCTATTTTGTGAAACGCGTTGGACAGCAAAGTACAAAAGTATCAGAAAATTTTCTGAAAACTTTCTGATTATTGTATAAGTTTTAGAAGAACTTTCGCAGGACGCGCCGAACTCTACAACGAAAACCAAAGCGTATCAGCTCTACACGACTGCAACTACTCCAACATACATTGTGACACTTTTAGTAATTGCTGCCTATTCTGCCAAACTTGAACCCGTGTGCAATCAATTACAAGAAGTAAATATTAATATAAAGGCAATACACTATCACATAAATAAATTAACTGATGTGCTTCAATATCACCGCGATAATGCCTCAATGGAGTTTGCGGTCATTTTCGAGAAAGTTCAAAAAATTTGCGAAAAACTTGATATTGAATTTAAGCGTCCTCGTGTAGTGGCAAAACAGACTTACAGATGAAATCAACTATCTGAAAATGTGGAAGAATTCTTCAGAATATCTATATTCATCCCATACTTAGATTATATTATTTCTTCACTAAAAAATCGATTTTCTTCAACACACAAGAAAGCATTTTCGCTTATGCAACTTCACCCAGAAAATATGAGAAAATTAGACAAATCAGCATTTTTAGCGATAGCAGAAGATATACAGAACCTATACGGAGGTCTTCTACATAATTTTATTGCCGAGGCTACCACATGGCACGAGATGATGAAGACAAATGAAGCAAATAATGCGGTTTTTAATGAATATGTTGTTGAATACGAATGTGTAATTGCTCAAACCACTCCGTTTTACCCAGCGCTATGTGAGGCAATCAAAATTGGTTTAACTATTCCAGCAACAACATGTAGCATTGAACGTACATTTAGCATGTTACGACGTGTCAAGACGTGGAATCGCTCAACGATGGGAGACACGAGGCTAAGCGGCCTGTGCATGCTCAGTGTTCACAGGAAAAGAGTAGAGGAGGATACTGCATTTATTGACAAGGTGATGAACAAATCTGGACAGCAACCTAGACGCCTTCAGTTTTTTTTTCAAACAGTAACTTAATTTTTAAAAATGTTATTTTTTCTATGTATTTTCTTTCTTGGCAAGGGGGTGCAAGTGCACCCCCTTGCACCCTGCTGCCGGCGCCCATGATATGAAACGAAAAAAGAAACTTTCCCCATTATCTCAAAAGCTACTAGACCAATTATATAAATGAAAATTACACACAATTATTATCCTGCCTACTTTAGATACCGTATTATTAAAATTGTTGCACTTTCAATAATTGTTGAAAATAAACATTTAATATATAATTTTTATGCCTTTAGAAGATTTTAATTTTATACTGTACCACATTCACTCCAGATTTTAACCTGTATTCCATTATCCTCACTTTACATTATATCCTCAGTATGATGTGAATCAAGGATATAATTTTTATATGTATATAGACCCGATCAGAGTTGCTCTACATTTGTTTATTTTGAGTGTGAGACTACGCCAACAGCACTGATGCATCTAGTTGATCACTAATGTACATGTTACACACATATATATATATAAATTTTTACTAAGATATAATTTAAACACTCTAGTTCACGAAAACCTAAAATTAGACGATGTGAACTACGTGTCTTCGAGCTAATTGTGCCCAATGTGACCACCACAGTCACAACAACTCCACCAGCTACCCCACCGGGTCGCACCAACTACATCAGGCTAAGAGTGCATAGTACTGGTCGACAAAAACAGAACCTTTACCTTCTTGTAGACAAGGATTACATAACTCAAGAGACCATTTTACTCATTTATTACAAGAGGTAACTATTTTAGTAAATGGGTTGGCGATCCGAAATGACGCTTACCCCAAAGCCACAGCCATTGGGCGCACTTGGAATTGGTCGTTGCTTCGTAGCAGCCCGCATGACTTACGACGCAACGCCAACACCAAGTGGCATCGAACTTGCTTCTAGGACGAAGTTGAAGTGATAAGTGACCCAAAGTGTCACCGGTAGTGTGCAGCATTTTTACAAACAAATTAAACAATGTCTCCACATTCACAGCTACAGTCAGGGGTGTGTTTTTTTTTATTAAGAGCAATCAAACATGGCATTTCACACCCCTTTACCAAGGTGGACCTGTCCATCCCTTCTGGAGACATTCACCTGACAAGTTTGTAGCCAGTGAAATTCAGACACGTCACAGGTAGTGAAATTCGACTACTTTTTACAAGAAAATGCAACACTGCAATAATGCGAATTTATATAACATTAATTATGTTTTCTAAAAGGGAGATTGCCTATAAAGGTATTCATCTTTGTAACATATTATTTAGTGAGGTGGCATGCCCCATCAACTTCACAACTTCAAGACTAACAGACATTTGTAAATAAATGGTGTGTCACCAATATGTTTAATATATTTATATACCTTTTCAACAATTCAATTATAACATGGAGTGCTCATGTTATGTTTCATTATTCGTCATTTGACTTCGGTTCTGGTCACTAGTGACGCAAACCGATGCCACTCTGCCAGTTCGTCTCAGCACTCAAGCCAGACTGGCGATGTTGGTCGCCCGCTCCGCGACCCCCCTCGGTTCCATCATTTAGGCTGTAATCATTTCACTACAATAGTAATATTAATTAATCAACTAGAATATTTATTATTTCTTAACTCTGCTGAGGGGCGAGACACCTGCCCTCTCACCGGAGAGCTTAAAGCTATCGCGTATCAACATAATACCTCTTTCATTTCATGCTAAGGTCACCGGCAGGTCGCAAGTGCTGGGTCCATTTTCATGCATTATTCACCTGTAAGCAAGCACAGTCAATAAACTGCTTTACAAAGTTCAATGTGTGTTTAATCATTTTAAGGCTATTACACTTTTGGTAGCATCACCCACAAATTCATAGTATATTTCACGCTTACGAGACACTGGGTTATGGCACCGGGCAATTCAACACTCAACCAGCCCTGGGTAACCTCGACCACGTCAGTGTTTGTTACATATGTCCTATCAAAATTCTTATTTGTTTATAGAGTATATTTATCTAAATATTATCTATGAATATTACCATTATTTTTCAACATTCATATTTGACTATATGTTTTTCATCTGATATCTGCTATACTATTCAAATTCGGATCACTACTGTGAATGGTAAATATTGTATATATGTTGTCAATTATAGTAGCCATGCACACTGTTTTCAATGTCAGAGGAGAACAAAGTTTTCAAACAATATTCCAGTATATAATTATTTCTGTTCATATGAGTATAATTAGTAAAAAATTGTTTAATGTTCCTTATGTATCGCATTTGTTTTTCAATTGATTATCGATGCAGACAATTAGTACAATATCCGAAATGAGGGCGATGTTCTTGTGTGAATTTATTTAATTTAGGTTTAGCTAGATGCCTGCATTTCGTTTTAGGTCTTACACTCTGAAGGGTCGAAGGCAGTTAGACAAACACAATTAGGGATTCTATGTTGTCCCCTAATGATAAATGTATTTATTAAACACCTGAGAATAGTATTAGTCAATGGACATACAATTTTAATCATTGAATTATTAATATGTAAGAGGGATGCAGTGGTTAAATATGTGTGGAACTAAAATAACTCTATGATGTAATGAAAACAACCAAGTGACAAGGCAACCTATTTGACTCTCTAAAAAACGAAATACTCTAACCTTTTTATTTATAGGTATGTATTGACATGTTTCGGCGTGGTCATAGGATCCGACAGATGCAAATAATGCCCGGAGGGGGCCAGTTAACCAGTTAAGGGAATCCGCTCGGGCAGTCACGAGACTCCAAAGGTGGGTCGAAGTCAAAAACCACGGGTTAAAGAACCCTGAAACTGTGTCTTAATGAGGTTTCGCATGATGACTGACATCATTGACTAAGTAGACACCAGGACATATACACACTCCCTAAATGGGGTACTGTGGTTCCCAGGACACCGTACCAATGCACATACATAAGGAACTTCAGTATTCAAAGGACTGTATACACTAATTTATGTAACTTAGGTCACATGGCTGTATTAAAGACATCCAGGTGAGAGGGTACACTCAAAGTTAAGCGGGCGTGCGGAACTAGACCCCACATTGTCCTAAGCTGTCCTGCAGAAGGGCATTGTGCAGACGCAGCACAATATTAAAGTAGAGATAATGCCTGTGGAGTGTGAGTCTGCTCCGAAAGGAGGCGAACTCGGGGGTGTACGAAGTATAAGAAAAAGTTTCCTGTAAATTAAAGTCTATGGACTTGAAGTGATTGGTGCGCCAAAGTTGCTTCACCCTAAACCCGCGTGACGCGACTTGCCCAGATGCTTGCTCTTGCCAGAATGAGGAGGGGTTGTGAGGCGATGGTAACAGTAGTTCTCCACCCACCCAACACAAATTCTCTCTAAATAAATTAAATGAATGATATTCAACATATGACACTGATGAATACCTTGCATTTTGCACTGTATCAACTACTGTTGAAATGGTTGTAAGAAAAAGTGATCAAAATTATGTTACAATAATTTTTATAAGTAATTCTATTTGTTTCAAATAAGTCTTTCCATTGCCTGAAAAGAAAAATAACATGTATGCAACTCTTTTATGTAAAAAATAATTGATTAATGCTTCATTAATTAAAATGTAATTTTAATTAATATATACATCATATTAATTTTCACAGGGAATTTTATAGTAGTTCAGATTGGGTTTGGGTGTCCCATTGTTGGAGTCAAAAAATATTCTTTAAATTAATTATGTGAAGTAGTTACTAAAGACTGTACTCGCAGCTGGAATGTTCGTTTAGTGAGAGTTAAACAATCCTCTACTTTAATTTACAAAATGTTACTTGTTTACTTGATTCACATATATACATAATTCAGATTCAGTGACATTTAATGTAGCTAATCTTCATTATCAAGTATAGTATTGTTTATTCACAAAATAAATGGATAGCAGGATATGTATGTATCTATAACAATGTATTTAAATGAAAATCATAACACTTGAATTAAGCGATGCATCGAGATAATCTTTCAATTCTATAATGCATTATGATAAGAAATTGAAGTGTTCGGCAACTAAATAATGCATACACTGGACGCCTGCATTTATATATGGGTAACAAATAAACAACTGATATAGTGAAAAAAAGTTATATGTCCACAGGGGTTATCTCATTAGACAGGCATACAGGCACCTCAAAGGAATCAGGTTCTTGGTTGGGGAACACTGGAATAATGGGTTTCGCAATTATAAGGAGAAGAGCTAAAAATTGGATTAATAATTTCCATTTCTTGAATGTTATTGGTAGCTGGTAACCTGGAAGAATTCGGTAGAATTAACGTTGTTGGAGGAGGAGGGGGTGCACTTATCTGATGTGAACCACACATCTGTGTGCTCTCGGGACAATTTGCACCTCCGCAGACTCTTACACCACCTAGCTGTTACCGCACCGAAGCGAAAACTTAGCTGCGAGTACGTCAGTATGGGTCGTCGAGAATGGACCACACTCGCCTCGTCGTCATGTACTATGTGACTCAAGTGAACATCTTGTCTTATTTACCTCAAGTGGTACTTCTTGGGGAAAAATAACAATCGGTCCAAAATGGTGTCCCCCTGAAAGCTGCAACCGTCATGCCCCCAGGCAATTCGAAGAAACACCGTGCAGCTCACACTGCGACCCCCGTCATCCTTCCCGCCTGTTTGAAGTCGACCAGCCTGCTGGCAGGGATAACAGTGCTACATTACCCAAACATGTGTAAACAATGGTGATGTAACACAAAATGCTCAAAATGCAGTAGCCAAATCAATTTAAGTAAATTCTTTATTAAAACTTTAACGAGTGTGGCTACCCACATCCCTTTCAGGAATGGACTCGTCCAGTCCACCCAAGTTGGAGCACTGGACTCGCTCATCAGCGAGACAAACCGGAAACTACAATTCACTTGAGAAATTTACCGGAAACTGAAATATATTCACAGTTTACCATTATTCCAGTCATTTTATTTATTATAATGTTGTTCAATGTTTAAAAGGGCCATTATATTTTCTGTTTACAGCAGACTGCCTATCAAAACCTCACAGTCTTAATTCCTTTTTCCAGTGAGGTGACATCACCTCCCCCTCATCAACGTGATGACACAGTAGCAAACATAATTAACCATTAATTAATCACAGGAATATTACCAACTTTTTATTACCCATGGAATGGTTTTTTGTAGCATATTAATTAGCATTAAGAGGGTGCATATTATTTTCACTTAACTTTTGGTGCCGGCTTTGGCAACCATCAGCGGAAGCCGATGCCATTATTTTAGTCTGACTTCAGCACTCAGGTGGGCCGGTACCACGGGAGTTTCGCTCCGCGCGGACCCCCTCAGGACCTTCAAATTTAGCTGCAATCACCTTCATCATCAATAGTAACGTTATGAACATTAACATATTTTGTGCCAAGGGGACGATAGTCTGCCTTGCTGCAGTTTTTAACCAGTTTTTAATGTTCTACGTGCCTTTCACTAATTTTTATGGCTTAGGACGATTTATCTGTATTTTTCACTGGCAGACCAGTGTGCCAGGTCCGCATCAGTTGACATAGCAGAACCATAGTATATGTTACAAAATAACTAAGTAAACTTCTTGACTAACCACAAATGTTTAACTTATTTTTCCTCTTGGGGTACTTCGGGCACTGAACTCTATTGCAGCTTTAATTAAATGTAAGTAGGGGGTGCTAGGTGGCCTACAACTTCGCCAGTTATCAAGTGAAACTACTAGGAATGTGCAATTATTGGTAAGTTCGCTATCTACAAGCACTCCAAATCAACAGAGAACTCCAGAGTTCCATGGGTCATCGACCACACGATCCCCACTAACTCATGCTCACATGTCACATGGCGTGACCAACTAGTGGGACTAGTCAAACTTCAAGATCGCACTAGCAATCCTCCTATGTCAATGGCTTTCCCAACTTGGTGTGTGGGCTTGTCAACAGCAATGTCGACAGAAAACATGAGTACAAGCGCAGCGAACCGGAAAAGTCCTTGTCGTTATGTCCCGATGTCCCAGTGTACCTGTTTTCCTGCCCTCACATCTCACGGCTTTCTAGTGTACATTGTTCCCTTTTTCCACGTCCCAGGAAGTTTCAGTGTAGTTTGTTTACTAATTTAATACCAGTAAAATCACAATTCATGTCTCGTGATGTGCAACATAGCGTACCTGAAAAAAGTGTCAATGTGTATTTATCATGTTTGAGAGTAACTTTTGTCTTCACTGCAACGAACATATTTTTTGTGCACCTTACACAGATTTGAAGTGTAATTTGTGTATTTAGGATACCTTTATGTGTCAAGTATTTTGCAAAAAAAAAGACATGTGTTCAAAAGCTTTCAGCAAGAATTTATTCAAAGCAATTTCGGATCTCAAAACAATAAATTCCACATTTCGGACATTCGCGCCCTTTTGGGGCAGTGTTGGGCAAGGAGCATCCACGAATGCTGCAAATATGGACACAGGCCAAGCCAGACAAACGGGTACTACCCACTCCCACATTCCAGCACGGGTAGATTAAGAGAAAACCACCACCAGGGTGTGCTCGAGTGTGGTAACCTCCACCCCCAAGCTATAACGATATCCTCCTCTTTTGTGGGCTTGAGGGGAGGCGGATCAACAGCTGCTGCGACAACAGCTAAAACCATGAGAGTCCGTGCGCATAACCACGTGGCCAAGCTGGCTCTCGGGAAATGCAATATGAACTGGTGCACCAGTAATGTTGAAAACAGAACATTATGCTTGAAGTGCATGTGACCCTTGTTCGTGCCTAACCCGTTCCAGGATACAAGGTGTCCCTGTCGCGAATCAGACAATGTGAGGTGTCTCGAGAACGACATACGCCAGGCCAACCGCGAACATGTCAGACATGCTTCAAGCTGCACCTCTGATGACAAGTGGGTTTAATTGTTCTCTGACCGTACCAGACCACGAGCGGTCCGCGGCACCATCAGCCCTGCCACGAGTCGCGTGTGCAAGTGTGCACACCTTCCACAGACAGAAATGTTTTGGACACAAACTTGCCAAATTTGGATAATCGACGGTGTGCCAAACAAATCACGTGGGCAGGCATCGGAGATGGTACAATTTTGTGAGTGAATTGCACCAGAGTTTACAACACCGAATGTCCTACTGAAAGTGGCCATGCAACAACCGACCAAAATGGCAGCATTTTGTACACAAATTGTACACAAACATTATTACCAGCGTGTTGAGCACACACTGACTTTATCACGGGAGGAGGCCTATCACTACGCTGTTGTCATCAATAAATGTGCAAACACAGTAATTTGGAAACAGTGGCATGTGGGAAGTGGGAAAGAATCAATCATTGTCAGTGCGCGACCGAGTAGGATATGTTGAATGATGCAGTCGGCAAATTTCGATGTGTGCAGTCTACCCCAACATTATAGCTGACAGTGCCATGCCTATCAGCCACGCGCCCAGACACGCCCAGTAACTAGAGCATCCCATGTCATGCCTGGGTCTACACGGCAGCATTATACAACTATGTTAATGTCGGGGTCGTCGATGTAAGTTTAAGCAGACAGCACATGTATTACAACATGCTACATGTCAGCACACAGGAGAAACCATAGGAGAGACAGTAATAACTGTCCAAATACGCTATGTGGAGGCCACCACCATGGCCCTTGTCAGAACTGAATTATGCGAGGATGCCATACTAGGCATTCCCTGGCTCACTAAACAGAACACCATTGCAGAGCCAGCGGCACATAGAATCCTTTTGGGCCAAAAAGAGCGACCATCTGTTAACGACCTTGAACCACGACCCACAAATTGTGCACCCAATGTCCAGCTGGATGAACTTGATCATGCGGTACCACCGAAATTTTGCAACACTGTGAAAAGACTACTGCACTTGCGGCGCAATGTACTTGTGGCAGCCGACCTATTATGCCACACCACAGTAACCGAAAACGAAAAACCACTGGAACACAAGCGAATAATCTTTGCTGCTCCGTTCCGTGACCAGTTGCATCAACACAGGATTATAAAGGAATAAATCAAAAAAATATTGCTTAGAGCATGATAGAACCCACCTGCAGCCATTACATTATGTCATAACACTAATACCAGAAAAGGTTTGGATGTGGTGTTTTTGTATAGACTTAGGCCCATCATCCTAATAACCAAGAGCGCCCTCCCTCCTACAGTAGTTTCAAATACACATTACACACACTCGGCAAAGCAAAAATCATGATGCCACTGGACTTCCGCAGTAGGTACTGGCAAGTGCCATTAAACCAGAGGAACGGCACAAAACAGCTTTTACTGAACCAAATTGGCGAATATTTCAATTCTGTGCAATGAATTTCGGGCTTAAATGCGAGCCCGATACCTTTCAGTCCATGATGGCGTGAGAACTCGATGTAAATGAACATGAGTGTCTTGCAGATATGAGTGCCATCAAGTAGTAGCAAGCCTACCTCGAATACCAGTGCTTCACACTGCAAACAGATAAGCGCCGTTTAGTGTGGCTCCACTCCATGAAGGAAACACCCAGCAAATTTGCACGATGGGCATTACTTCTCCAGTCGTAATATTTTGAAGTACAACATATTACAGGGCCCGAAAACCAGTTAGCTGACTAGCTGTCATGTATACCTGATGGAATAGTAGCAGTGGATGAAGACGAGTGAGTTGCCCTACTTCCCCCGAACAGCAGCGAGGCATCGTTAGTTGCAAAAACATCGAGGCCACAGCAGGAGTCAAACTCAGCCTGGACGAACACCAGGCCCACGTGTTAGCAACACAACAACAGTGCCCAGACACCCAGTGTCTTCTAGTGGAAATAACACAAAGCAATGGAGGATGGTGGCGAGTGGAAGGAACGCACGTAGAAACCAGGCCACTTCATATGGAAAAGCCATAGCATCTCTGCATGCACATCAATAGGTGGCGCATCTAGCGAATGCCAGCCAGTTTGCAGGTCTTCCTCGAGCACTGCAAACAACGAGAAATTTGCGAGTTCATTTTCACTGTCCAAGGGACACATGGGTCATGCGCAGATATGTTTGTGATTACATGACATGTAACCACTTAAAAATCCGCTAAGCAGATGGAGTGACGCAACAGCTACATGTAACAAACGAATCATTCGACATGATCTCATTACACTTGATGGGTCCTTCCCCCAACAGCAGCAGGGAAACTCTTAATTTTTGTCGTAAGCGACTTGTTTTCATGGTGGCCAGAATCCTATCAAGTCTCCAGTGCACGTAACATCGTGCATATGCTGGAGACAGAATTCTACCCCTGCTGGGGTTACCCCAAAACACTACTCATTGACAACGGTTCACAGATCACAGGGAGACAGTGGCATGACCTGTGTATTAGGTGGGGAGTAGCGCACCATACCACAGACATTTACCACACACGGGCCAACCCGTCAGAGCGTAGAAACGAGGACCTCATGAACCAGTTGCACTTGCGGGTTCGCAAGAATCATGCAACCTAGGCTGAACACTGCCAGTGGCTCTTTTCACCATAAAACGGCGTATTAATCTGGCTACAGGCAAATCACGTGCCACATTACTCCAAGACCGAGAATTACTGCTACCTAGAGAGTTCGCCGGACGGAACGTAGGGAGTGTGAGTAAAGCGGAGTACAGCAGAGCCCGACAGCGGCACCAAGAAACAGACTTGCNCACTTGCGGGTTCGCAAGAATCATGCAACCTAGGCTGAACACTGCCAGTGGCTCTTTTCACCATAAAACGGCGTATTAATCTGGCTACAGGCAAATCACGTGCCACATTACTCCAAGACCGAGAATTACTGCTACCTAGAGAGTTTGCCGGACGGAACGTAGGGAGTGTGAGTAAAGCGGAGTACAGCAGAGCCCGACAGCGGCACCAAGAAACAGACTTGCAGGCTACCCACAGGAAGCAAGCCTGCTAAATGGTGCAGTGGGTGCCGTCAACCATGCACACACCACGCAGGTTAATAACCGGAGAGCTGATGTACTTTCGCGAACATACATTCTCCAGCAGTGCGATGAATTATTGCGCAGGATTCGCTTCAAAGTGTAGAAAGGCGCAGGAAGTAACAAAGGCAGTCAGATACATTATCTACCTAATTAAGGTAAGCAACAGGAAGAAAGTCCCCATACACAGTGACTACCTCCGACTGGTAGTAGAAGAGTCCAGTGGCAAGACGACCAATAAAGAGGGCCACAAAAAATCCAAGGAAACCAACACCAGCTGCCCCAAATGGCGAATCAGGCACATCAAGTCCCCAGACTGATGGGAGCGCCCTCCGACGACTATTTCTACCTGCAGCGTCCAGTGTCTCGACACCTGCAAGGGACACAGTGGGAACACAGGAGCCCAGTGGAGAGTCGTCCCCACCAAACATCAACAGCACAAAAACAGCAACACTTGTTGACTTGACCGGGTCAGCTTGCAGCACCACGAAACCCCGTATCGTGATAACCCCTTTCTAAGACGTCGCCGATTTCGAACCTCAGTGGTAACCTGTGGGCGTGATTTCCCCACAGGTAATCTCCCAGCCCAGCTGGACTGTGACACCTTTGAGGCAACTCTCGGCAGCTGACACCATGTCATGGGACGACCTACATGTCATGGGATGACCGACACAGTGATGGGACCCTCCACCCCCTTGCCATCACCGCAGACATGTTGGCTCCAATGCGTCCGCAGCAGCAGTATCAGTGATGAAATGGCAGAAGGGGGTTTCCACACCTCAACACAACTCCAAGCGTCCATGCGGCCAGCACCGTCAGGCATGCACATCCTGCTGAGGGAGAACCCTCTTCTCTGCATGCGTGCCTAGGCCCGTCAACACCTACGTGGTCACGACCCAGAGCCGCCAGTATCAAGCACCACGCCTCGCTCAAATGGGTCTACCAACTGAGTCCGCATCACCGGGTCCAGCCACCAACCACCTATTGCACCTGGGGGACTGCAGGTTTAAGCGGACACTGTAGTATTGCCGCGGCTTGTTTTGGTGAATCAGGAGAAGGGGGGGAGGTTGTTTGATGTGAACCATGCATCCATGTAACCAATTGCATCTTCACAGTCACTTACACCACCTGGCTGACACTGGGCATAAGCGAACACTCGGCTTGAGTATGTCAGTATGGGTAAGCGAGAATGGAACACACCCACCTCATCGTCATGTACTATGTGACTCAAGTGACCATCTTGCTTTATTTATCTGAAGGGGTAACACTTGGGGTAAAATAGCAAGTGGTCCCCCCACGACCTTTGTTGTTCTTCCCACCTGTGTGACGTCGACCAGCCTGCTGGCTGGGATAACAGTGCTACGTGACCTCTAGCATGTATAAACTTTGGGGGATAAAATACCGATGCAACAACAAGTGCTCAAAATACAGTAGCCAAATCAATTAAAGTCAATTCTTTATTAAAACCTCAAACATTTATTGCTACACACACACCTTCTGGAGTTGGATTTGACACAAGACAGTATCCTGCCTTCCAGACGGTTTCTCATACCATGCATCAACTGTATCACCCGGCACCAGTGTGCTCTCATAGCACAGTGCGGCGCAGCATGCAGTGTATTGCGAAAGCAGCAGAGTGAAGAGTACTGCTGCACATCTTCGTACGACATCCCACCCTCTCTAGGATGGTTGATGGCGAGTTAAGTCGGAATCGGCACTCAATTATAAGGCAATTAAATATGTAATTATTAATAGCAAAAGAAATACACACCATGCGTGCAGACGTTCAAAGACACCGCTGTAAGCTTTTCAGTGCTTTAATTATGTTTATTTGAATATTCATGTGTTTTTCACCACAGTTGTTTCACCCTCATTTCATGCCATCTACATTTAAATTGTATTTGTTCATGTGCATTGTAGTATGATGTGTTTATTTATTCATTTTTATGTAAGCATTCATGGCTATTTAGTTCTGCGAGTGTTTTATTTCAACAGAAAATAGTGCAAGGCGAGTCAGTTGCTGCCATAGTCCGCCCCTCACGAGCTCGCCTGTACTTATCGCAGTCGAGTGTTTAAAGGGGTCGGCATGTGCTGCTTTGCGCTCTGGGTGCATTCACGTTTATGCGCCAATCACCTTTAGCTGCAATAGTTTACTGTAACATACCGGAACCTGTTCTTTCTGCACCTGTAGAAGCCACCCCTTCTTCCCTGGGAATACCATAGTCCGGGGAAGCTTAATACACCAATAACTCACTATATGCTCAAATGTGTATTTTTCGCACTTTTGCCCATCTGATGAGCCACAGACCACAGTCCGTATAAAATTTTCACCTAGAGTGATGCTAGTGTTTCTGTACAAGAGTAAATGTATGCAAGTTTTCAGACTTTGCATCTTTTATTTCGAGCACTGCCTACAGGCGTTTTGGGGTATGGGTCCCTTATAAGCCGCTTTCACCTAGTTTCATGTTTATTACTCAACAGCCAGTATGCTCAATTCAGAGCTTTTATTATTTAAAGCATGTAGGTCAGCCTGAACAGGTCCACAGTATTTTCCATGCAAGTATCTGAATCTAGGGGCTCTTCCAACATCTCACCGAATGACTGCTTACATCCGGGCGAATGACCCGCTTTACCCTGTGATCATCACCAGCAGCAACAATTGGTACAGCCTGCCGAATGTGTCTGGCGCCTAGTCGGGGATCCAAATCTACAATCAACCTAACAATGTTTTTCACCATCCCTCAAAACTCCCCTTAAGTTAACACCACTTAGCCAACATTCATTAATTGTCGCCCTTCTGTGTGGCGTTCCTTTACATTATCACACCTCACATTTTTCGATCCAGAAAACCTCAAAATTTCCCGCAACCTCAACCCCTCTTTGAGCAATTTCTCATCTTTTCACCCCACCCCCGGCAAAACTCTGTCAACATCAAGAGCATGCCAGGAGCAGTGTGATCAAAATGGGACATTGCTCTGAGGCCAGACATATGCCAGAACGATGCCCAGAAAAACCATGCCAGGAAAGGGGAGCCCATGCACTAGACCCCCCAGTGCTGGGTTTGACTGCCGTGCCGCCACCGTGAACAATGGGTCGCCTGACACCTGTTGGCGTCCCGATACCTCTGTGCTAGCAATGCTTGCACCCCATCCCACAGGATGTAGTGGCCAAATGCGAATTAGGCACAACATATTTCAAGTGTGCTCGTAAAACCAGCCCAACCAGCATCCACCCCGAGAACCACAGCGAACACGTGAACAGCTCCAATGTGATAAACAAAATTCAAAGTCACCGCAAATTTGAAATTTTGGATATTATCCGTCAACATAATTCAAACACTCAGTTCCCAAACAAGATTTTGTGTGCCAGTTTACTGTGCACATACCAAGGTATCCCTACTCTTCAGTGTACTTTGTGCCTACAGTATTACCATTTAACGTGCCTAACCACAACCAAACTCTTGACGATACAAGTTCCGAACTTTCAATGCTCACAGTGTCATAGCAATAATAACAATTGAAAAGTCTACAATGTGTAAAGATTAATTAACTGCTCCAGCCTGTCAGCGATAGCAATGTAAACGCACAGTGTCTCCAGATGGCGAAGTTGTGATATGTTACAATGCAGTGTGTTTGCAGCCTTGCGATGGACTGACAATAAAATATGTCTTATTCATGTGTCGGCAATGTGCAGCAGCTGCCAACAATTCACTGTAACTGTTACATGCTATCAGCACACACACGGCATGTAAACAATGCAGAACCACTAGCTTATTACACATCCTGCCAGCTGGTCTTGACTTCTGCACCTCTCCCTCTACTACCATTTGCCTCTTACTTACCGCCACAAGCCACCCACTTTCCTACACCTGCCTTCCTGCAACAGATGATTGCAGTTGTACATACTCACCCACAAGGATTTGTGCAACCAAACCCAGTGACACAATTTCCCACGCCCTACTTTGTTCCTCCACCCACTGCGAGATTGCGGCCACAAAGTAGCAGAAGACAAAACGAAACCACTGCAGCCATCTGAACCTATGCGCCTGGATAATCTAAAGCTACCATTCCTTCGCGATTCCAGTCACTACTGCCTTTGCGCGAGCACCTACAGAGAAACCATCTGCGTTCCTAAGTTACTGTACATCACGCCTGCAACTCTATGGGATATGCATGTAGGAGTGGATTAGCTGCATTGGAGTAAGCACGTTCTTGGTGACAATCTATCAACCACTACGGTCTACAGTGGGAAGAGTTCCTCAGTGCTTTCCAGTGCCGCTCTGGAGGAGCATTCTGATCACTTCAAGTGTTAAGCATGCTGATGTTAGAAGAGCAACAGCCATTGGAGAAACTGACCACTTTTATATCCAGAAAAGTACATGTTATCAGGCGTTTCCACCCGCTCTTGCCCAAGCACGAAGTGCTTGAAGTGGTGGTGGAAACAGTGCGCCCAGAGTTCCATACATGGTTGGTTCCACAGCCTTGATGAACTCTTGCGTGCCATGTTATTCTTAGAGCGAAATACGTGCCAACTACGCCACGAACGGGAAACGATTGACGCACAATGGAGTCACGAGCAACCTCAGGATTGTGTGAAGGGACAGGATACAGTGCAAATAGTACTAACACATCATCTTTCGGTCAATAACAGGGCAAACATTACATTGCATGAAGGAGTAGAGAGAAATGTACCAGTGCAAGTGACAACAAAAGCAATAGTGTGACAGTCATTGCACAAAAGGAAAACTTCAAATGGGACAGATGCCAACCACCACCAACTCCGTGCCATTATTATTATGGTCAAAAATACCATTGGCACAGGGCATGCCCTAACATTCTCTACCTCAGACTAACAAACAATCATGCAAGCAGCAATCCGAGAAACGAGAAGCAGGGTAAAGGAACCAGACGTTTCCGACAACCCAGTACCGAACAATATTACCGACTTGACACCACAACAAGCACATATTAAGCAGGTTAGTAGCAGTCATTCACAGTTCATTCGCATTTTAGTGTTTATTAACGGTCATCATTGCTATGCATTAATATACACTACTACCTCACATAAATTCATACAGCCTTGTTTCATACATCCTACAGATACCACTCAAGCCTTTTATGTAATTCGTTTAGCCACAAAGCAGCACCGCACTAGACCAAGCCACTAGGCCAAGCCTTGGTGTACCATGGCTTCCTGAGCACAGTATATAACCCTTATGGGCGACCAGCTGCTACACTACCAGCTGTTTCATTAGCTAACAATGTTTTTCACCGCCTCTCAAAACTTCCAGTAACCCAACACCACCCAGCCAACAGGTGTTAAATTGGCGCCCTCCCGTGGGGTTATTTCCTATTGAAAACCCTCTGTGCTCAACATTTTTTCTATGCAATTAGCAGGCTTTATGTTTTATGGCATAACGATCTTTCTCAAAATGGTCGTGGGGTTGATCTCATTTAAATGTTTTGTTATATCACTAATGATATTTGCAGGTAATTTATCAGTTTTGAATTTCTTGGTCATTTTGCGTAGTGTATTTATGCAATACTTGCTCGTGTTCGGTAATGCAGGAATAACATTAACATTTTTTAAAACACCAAAACGTACAACATTTCTGGTATCTGAATTTAAACCACATATAATAACATGTACGGGGATGTCAATGTCACAATTACATGGCAGTATCCAGTTTTCTTTTAAAAAATCAGATCTGTTTATACTGTGTTATTCTTTTGTTAAATATTCACAATTAAATGCAGGACCACATAATTAGTCTTTCTACTTAAAATACTTTCATGTGGCAATCAGAAAAAAGAAGCTATGTCCCTATTATTGTTGCTTTTTAATAATATAGTTTGGATCACACACAAAACTGAAAGGACTTCCCGGGGTTCTGTGTCACATGATGCTGAGTGTTCAGAAAATTGGCGTTGACAAAAGTTTGTAGACTTCGAAGTGCTACCTCGTTCGTGGCGCTCCTCTATCGCTCTGTTTCCTTATAGCGGGAGGATTTATCTGGCATCTTCCTTACCCGATTAATTAACATCTCTTACGGTTTTCCCTTGTGATAATTAAAGTAGGGTGGTCGATTAAGCCTGGCTGTTGCGATGGAAACGAAAATGTTTCAAGGGTTTCTATTTACATGCCTTGAATCACTATGTTCGGGACGTAGTAAGTGCATGAAGGAGTATATTGTAATGTCTTGTTGGTGTGGTGCCAACGTGACGAACGAATGCGATTTGAAATATGAACATGTAACAAAACAAAAATTTAAATAAAAGTTGACCAATGAAAATGATAATGTGGAGGAATATTAGAATTGCTTCTTTGGTAATTAGAGGTTATGGGTTTCGAACTTACGTCCCGAAATGTTTGTTGGTATTGAAGTGTATGTTATTTTTTTTATAATACTTTAGTGTCTTTAACGGTATATACTGTAAAACTACTCATTTGCATGTTTGGCGAAGTCGTGTTCGAATCGGAGAATTTTCTTTGCTAAATTGATACTTAGTTTGTTCGAAATTGATTATGGTTAGGAACTATCATTTGGTGGGGGCCTGGAAGTAAATAGTATTTGCAACACCCAGGGTAGAGGTTTTAATTTGTTAGCCTTCACTTTTTTCTTGCCGTGTGATGATGCCATCCAATTAAAAAATTTTAGCCCCTAGGTCATTGCTTTCAATTGCGCCATATACTGCATATTCGAAAATCCACCGATGTACACCGGACGTTCGATATTACCGTTTCGTTTTTACCGATTGATCCGCCAGTTCATCCGGCTTGAAAATCCGGTGGAACTTTTGGATATGCACCAATAAATCAACCGATAAATTTTCGAACGCTTTTTCTAAAAAAAAAAAAAAAAAAAAAAAAAAGTTATTGTTTAATTACATACAGGTTGTATGTTTACAAATAAGTTGCTAATATAATCTGTTCTATTAATTTGGAATTCTTCCATACATTATATTCTTTGATGGTTTGTAATTGGTTCTTACAAAGTGTTGCAAACGAGACATTGTAAACAGCTTTTGGTACAGCACTGCGAATAACGCCGCGACTTCCACGACCATCACAAACTACAAATTTAGTGTAGACCAGGATTCTACCCAGGGTTTTCCTGAAATTAGCTTGTCCCACCACAACCCCACATCTCCCAAATTTCGGGTTGCTCCCCTCATTCATGTACTGTACATGAAAAAACCAGACTTTCAAGTACGTGTCGGGATTGACATGGGCCAAGTTCTTCAGGTAGTGCAGGGGGAAAAAAGATATGAACAAATTGTTATAAGAACAAGATGATTATATATAAATATTTATTGCACTTGCAAAACACGAGACTGAAGTTTTGTTTGAATTTCTGAATGTACGTGCAGCATTTTATAAATATCTATGTGCATTTACAAAAATTAATCGACAGATCGGTAATTATCCAGAGTAGCGACTTTTGTGAAGGAAACGTCCTAGCCCCACAAAAGTAGCATTAATGGGTTCTGCACAGCTTACCTTTTTAATATTGAGGAGGGCTTAACGTAAAAATAAGTAGGACATATTAAATAAATCTTCAAAAGTACGACCAGTTTGGCTGCTCTGTTCATGTCGGTCGCCATGTTTAATGGCTGCGCATCGCTTTTTCCCACACTACCAACCGGCCGCGGATATTCAGGAGGGCATAATGTTAAAATAAGCAGAACGTATTAAATATAATAGTTAATAGTACGAGCGGCTCGTGCCGTCACCTTATTGGCTGTGATCTGTATACGTCATTGTCACAGAATTTTACATTGCAATTGAGAAGCCATTAGTAGCAGTTGAGAAGCAAGATAATTTGGATGTGTTTTTTTTCCTCTGTTTTTTTTGTACAGAAAAGCTGCTACTCTGGATAATTACCCAAGAGTCAATGTATATTAAGTCTGTTGTTATAAATAATAAGCAATTTTCATGGTCGAATTGATAGCGCGAACTCTGTGTTTGACGCTCCTAGTTTATCTGCCGTGCATATACACACTGTTAATATTTTGCAAGAGTTCGCCACAATTTGCTGTTGTAGTCAGGACGTGTGTAACACAGTTTGGTAAAGAAAAGTTTTTATTTGTTGCTGTACTCATGTTTATTTTTGTACAATTGAATGTTTTGATTCTTTGTATGGCTTTTTGACTGATGAGATTGTATTTTCAGTAGTGTGCGGTTTTGCACTAGCTTGTGGATGCAAACGTTAGTTGTAAATGCTTGTGATCAGCTTGTTATCAATTCAACCATGAAAATTCTTCTTTTTGTTCACTACAGAATATATGCATTGCAATGTGTTTATTTCTAGGATTCAATTTGTTGGAGGAATTTTAATTAAATAAACACAACCATTTTAATTTATTAAATTATGTTAGACCTCGTAAAGAACCAAAAAGTGTTATATAAAGTGCTTGCAACAAGCTACAATCACGCTCCAAGGGGTACAGTTTGGCAATACAGTATATTTTTTTATGGCTATAATCTGTTTGGCCATTGTTGAAAATTATAATTTCTTATACCCTATAAACACATTTCATTGTGCATAAATCTGCTATCACATCTTGCAACACCATAAATTTGAGTCACAAATAACTTAAGGTTGTCCTGTGTGTTTTCATAAACAAGCAAATATTTTTATGTTATACTACCATTGTCCCTTCTCTACGGTCTTGTAGATGTTGATTGGTTAGTCGTAGCAGTCGTATTTGTAGAACTTGGATTTACTCAAGTTGTACGATGAGTTCTCTACGACCCTGCGAACCACCCAGCGATTCTTGTTATGACGTACGACTACAACCTGCGACTGCTTTAGCAGTTGTATTTGATTTCATGTGCAAACATTTTTCCATGTGTTGAGCTTGGTTTTATCAAGCTAAAACAAATTCAGTTCAAGGACGTTTCCATCAGTCACAGATAGAAATACTGTTCACCATACTGCTTTCCACAATTGTACCAAATAACTTACCCCAGAATGCTGATGCATATCTGCACCACTGTTTCGATAATGAGGCAAGTAATGTGTCTCGCCCTGTATTTGATTGCTTCATTTACACTAGAGGAAGCTGAATGGCACACTGCATTGGAGCTAGTTGTGTTTGGTACCATTTGGGAAGTCATTTGGGTCAATCCATTTGAAATGGTCACGTAAAAAATTTATTTGTTGCTTAATCATTTTTAAAAAATGTAATTTTTATGTGTGATAACCCTTATTTGTTGGTAGTTAGGAAAAAAGATTCTTATTTCTTTACATTAACTCGTTTAAGAAGGGTAACCACTTTTGTTTTATGGAGTGCACCATTTTTTACATTTGTAGATGTTTGCTAAAAAAAATTCATATTTTCGTTATGGTTTGTCACAGAGCTGTGAAACAAAAACTGTTATTCTAAGTACATTTTACACTACAAATTTTTTTGCCAATATAATTTGTCTGCCCCATTTATTTATGCCTAAAATTTCATTACAAACTTGACACTGCCGTTATAAAAAATTAAAGTTTTGGAACATAAATATTTTGCAAGAGTTAAAGTAACAGGTCTCAAATTTTTGTTGCATGCACCTATGCTAAAGTTGTTTATGTAAAAAATTAATTGAAACTGATACTTGTCACTATTTTTTTATATGGTCCCATAAACCTGCTATTTTTCAAAAATTTTTTGCAAAATTTAAGGGTAAATATTTTGGGTGCAGCAGTAGATAAAATTTTGAATTTTGCACACAATTAAGTTCTATGTGGTAGTAAACTCCAGCAAAAATCTTGAGATTAATATTCATTTGGAAGCAGAGTTATGCCAAATAAAAACTTAACAAAAATGCAAAAGATCAAGATGCGTATACAGCTACCTCTTTTAATGCTTTTTTTTTTTTTTTTTTTTTTTTTTTTNTGTCCCTTTGGTTTACATACTGAGATCACTTTTGAAAACATGAATAGATTAATAAATCAAAGTTATAAAAATTTGGGGTATGAAATATCATTTTAAATTATAATTTTGTTTTTGGTATAACCTATTATGAAAGATTTGCATGAAAATCTGCATCTTTTAGACAAATAAAAAAATCTGATATCAATTTGATGCCCTTGTCCAAACTGCACTTCAAAGTTTGTTATTACAAATATTGGGAATGAAGATATTCATGAAAACCATGATTATCATGAATTGCAATTGCAAAAAAGATTCCAAACAATCAGGAACCCATTTACCTTAAAAGGTCAAGCGCACAGAAAAGTTAATTTGACTGAACCATAAAATATTTTCTGTGAGTTGGCAGTAAAATGAGAAGAAAATAAGGCTTTATTTCCCCAGTTTGCCCATTATATTCTTTTTAAAAGAAAGTCCAACTGCATTGATTCCATTTAGGCCTACAAAGAAACTTTGGCTGTGTCCAAATTCGGGTAGTGTATACCTACTGGTGTACTTGCATCCTTGCATACCCTTGGCACCAAACTTGATGAATTCGGACAGGCAGTCTTGTTGGCATCAACTATTGGCCAGCCAATCACTTTCAATGAACATGTAGGTATTTTGGCGAAAAATAACTCTATAATTGCCTAAATTTATAGGGTCAAATCAAGGATTAAATAATATTTGAATTTTATTTACATAACATTTATTGTCATGCTGGTTGTGTGTGTGTTATTTTTGATTTCCTGTTTTACCTTAGCTTTTGTAGGTTATAAGCATGAACCTAAAATACAAATTTATTGTTCAGACCTTTTTTAAGGTGTATCTTCCAATTATTACTAACTTAGTTTAAAATTCTATGCCTACAACGTAGCAATGTTGCACTATTATTCTTTAAATAAAATAATAATGTTGAAAATCAATATGTAACTTACAAATTTTTTCTCATATATACCAAAAGGCTGAGAGAAGTATGCATCTTCGTTTACTTGTATACTTCACTTGCAATTCGGACAGTACTTACGTTGTCACTTCAGTCGAATTTGGACACTACCTCAGCATGTTGTGAATATTGTAATTTACTGCTGCAACAGGACATGGTTATAATATTTTACATAACTGTATATGATAAGAGAACATGATATGACTTTTAATGATGTCATTGTTTGAAGACATAGAAATTGTAAATAAAGGTATCAGTATATCATTGTCTTAAATTTTCACCACTAAGCCATATCTTGCACAATATTCTGAGTATCAGTCTTGATATTATTGTGTTCTACCATCACTATAATAGATTCTTTTTTGCATATCTCAGCATTTGAATGCCCCCCCTCCCCTCCTCAATAAAAGAGCTGTTGTAGTTATTGTGAGCACTCTGTCGAAGTAGGACTGTATTTAAAAAGAGTGATGTCATTATTCATGTAATCCTGTCAACTTAAAAAAATTTAATATTTTATTGTTTGGAAGCCTATACCCTAGGTTTAGTTTCTTAGCAAGAATATATTATGATGAAAGCTAAAATGAACTAAAGGGTGAATGAATTTTTGTTGCTAGTGTGGAGGACTTGAGTATGTTTAGTGTCATTAACCTCTAAAAATGAGTGCGAAGGCCATTTTTAATTGGTGTGGAATGACCCTGAATATGGAATTGGTGTTTCAAATGTACAGTCACCACTGTTAGGGATTTCATTGTACTGAGAGGTTTTGCAAGGTGTTGTTTGAATATGTGGCTGCTGTGTTCTGTTTCAGCAAATCACGTGTGTGTGCTGACTCCTAGTTCCAAATCACTTGCAGTTGTAGCCTGTAAAACAATGGCTACATCAGCGTGTCCAGACCAAACTGTGAAGGATGTAACTTACGAGGAAATGCAGAACTTGATAAAGGGAAATTCAGCCATCATAATAGATGTGAGACAACCTGATGAATTGTTAGAAGGCACAATTCCTTCCAGCTTTAATGTTCCACGTATGTTCTGGTTTGTTGTTCTTTACCTTTTATCATGTATAGGTTGGTACAAGCATCGACCAAATTCTTTTGACACCAATATTGTTGGGAGGAAAGAAATAACATACATGGGGTCAAGTTTACTTTGCTATACCCGTGATTAGTATATGTGTGATGTAAGTAATGACATAAACAATCACAGATAGCGGGGAGGGAAAAAAAAAAAAAAAGAATAGGTTGGTAGAGAAAAAAAACGAGAATGAGTGATAGTCTCCCGAATCAGCCCAAAGTGTGTCGGAAATGAACGATAGAATAAAAAAGTAGAGATCCCGTTTAGTAATAGAAACGAAGCTATTTTGTAATGCTGGCCATTGTCTGATATTTGTTTTCATGAAATTGTGTACACTGCCTCATGGATTGACTGACACTATTATAATTTTTGTTTTAATAAACACACAATTGTTTGGCAGTAGCATTTATGCAATCTTAAACATTGTAAAAACATAGAAAATGAGGTGTGTATATTTTAAAACCCATATCAGTAATTTGCAACACCTGAGTAATTTTGATTTCTTTGTTGAGTGTTTGCCAGTTGTAAATAACAATTAGTTTGCAGTGGATGATTTGTGTATAATATTTCTAAAGGGTGTAATAAATGATGATGTAACTAGGTAATGTTAGGTACCTAAAATGGCAACGAGTGTTTGCTATTTTAAATAGACTCCGATTTCAGACGATGGTGGAAGGGTATAATAGATGGTGTTGTAGGTAGGTCGTGTTAGGTTAGGGATCTGTAGTGTCAACGAGTGTTTGCAGTGATGATATCGGGTTGTAGTATATTTGGGCAGGTGAACTCAAGTGTACTTTTCGATACCACATATGGTATCGCGTAATACACTTGGGCAGATGGGTTCAAGTATATAATTCCTGATACCATATATGGTATCGCGTAGTACACCTGGGTGGATGGGCTCAAGTGTACATCCTAATACCAACATCTATAAATGCTGAAAGTGTCTCCGCCCGAAAACGCCCACATTCCCGTGGATGCTCCATTTGATTGTAAGAGGAAAGGGATGGAGCAATTGGAAATAAAATATGACATCATTGGCGCCATATCATAACCTGTGTGTCAACACATGGTAACGGGTTGTACACTAGTCTGTCCCCATATATGTATAAGTGAAATATTTGTGTGTGTTGTTTAATTTAAAACTGGACGTGAAAATTGAATGAAGTATTGCAATGTGTGTACGTGAGTATTTGCCAGACGCCGGTGCCTTTCTCATAGTAATCTGAAAACCAACTAGTGCGTGCAATGCTTTAGAGCAGTCTTTCTTAACCTGGGGTCCGCGAGTATATGTATGGGGGTCCGCAGTCTCATCTCTGGACCATTTAACAATAATAAATAAATGCCACCAAAAGCCTCGTAATCGCTACGCTTACTTAGCATGACGAACGTGCGCCAGCGGGCGGTGTGCGAGACTGACTTGATTTCCTAGGGGTCCGTGGCTGAAAAAGGTTAGGAAACGCTGCTTTAGAGGATACGTACATGGAATGAAAACTTACCAATTTCCAAATTTGTAGCTGTTAAACAGCAGAAAGTATAGGCGACAAGACACATAACAGCAATAAACCCTTGAAAATTTAAATAGGAAACACACTCAGAAATAATCCAAGGCACATGAGAACCCATGCCATTTGTATGAATGCAACCAATAAAATATGCTAACTACTGACGACACTACATTATCATAACACATTTCTAACAGGAAAAATTAGGTTTATTAAATTAAATCTTACGTAGTTGCAAATGAAAAATATTGAAATTACTGGGGAAGTTAAAATTAAAACCAGTCTGAACTTAGAGAAAATTGTACTGAAACTGAGTCAGGCAAATTAAAATATTAAAATCTATTTGACTATCACCTCTCTTTTGTGAGTCATATTAAATTTCAAATTACGTGACAACATAACTGATACTGGAGTTTCTGGCTTCAATAAAACAAAATTATCAGAGTCTCAAATTAAGATGTTGGAAATTATTAGACCTCTGCTAGCATGTATGGTATAATTAAAAATCTCAGACCTCTGGAAAGTCCTAGGTAGTTAAAACTATAAAACTTTGAAATAAAATTTATGGTAATAAGTTCCAGAAATAATGTAACTCTTGATGAAAAACAGAAAAACATTCATAGAGGTATGATGACAAGACGATAGCATAAGTCTTCAGGGATACTCATCCTTCCGAAGTGGAGTCGGCAGCGTCGGTTGATTGAAAACCCACTTAAAAGCTTAAATCTGCTGTTTCAGGACACTTCCTTGTCCATGCACATTTATATCACTGAGGTGCCTCTCAACACCTCTCCAGCAGTCTTGGCAAAATTTACTGAAAAAAATTGCAGTACAAAAATTACGGTGGACTGCCTTCCATCATGTCTGATTTGAGAGTTCAGAGGTTCACACACAAATACAGTGACCCGGAAAAATATGTAAGATAACGTCATATGATGTTATCACAAACTTAGATAAAAAATATGTTCATTTCTCTGAGGTGCAAAAATAAACCTACATACATTCGTTTTAAATAGACTGCTGCAACAAGAAAATAAAATTACATTAACTTCTACCACTGAATATAAACTACACTCTGTAATAAAATTACAATACTTAAGAAAAGAAAATTAAGAGAGATTGTCCTAAAGATACAATTCTAACCAAACTAAATGAAACGTAATTAAACAAAACAAATGTGATAAAATTAAAATATACTGATTCAGTTCAGGTGTAAATGAGTAAACATGTGGGATGATAATGTCTCGCCACACAATTGTGACTGGTTGGGATTCCACAGACTGCTCACTTGGTTAGGTCATTTTTATCAACCAGACTCGGACCTAGTGGTGGTAATTATTTATGTTGACATTATTGTGTAAAAATATTCCCGAGATATTTATACTTTGTATTTGGCAACAGCATATGGAAAATGCATGTGCAAAGCCCCTGAGGTGTCTTTGAATAGTACTATAGACGTCTGCTATACACAGCATTCTATCAGTGCTGCCCAGACAACAGTGTGCAGTAACAGTCTCCGCAGAATGGCCCATGAGTTAACCTATTATGGGATCTGTGGTTTCAGACAGCAATCCTACAAACCAACCTACTTTGGTGACTATATGTAATGGACTTCAAAAACAAAAACTTCCAGATCCTATTCAATATCAAAAACACTATTATATAATCTTGGAATTGGTACAAAATGACATTGGTATAGTATTATAATTGTAATATGCCAATTTTCCAATGACATTACTAGTATTCAGAAAACAGTAATATGTAACTGTACAGCAGGGAATCTTATATCTTCCCCCTCATTCATCTGATATTTACATTTAGTTCTCAGGCAAGGTTCTTAGTTTTCATGTCCAAAGTCAGAGCATGCTTAGTTGGCATGTTGAGTGTGTCAAATGACCATTGCAACAATACTGTTACAACATGCCTGCGGGGCGTATCCGAGTTCGTGAGGGATGGAGGTCTTAATAAAAAATAAAATAACAAAATTTGATTTTGATTTATTCACGCAGCTATTATTTACAGCATTAATGTATGTATCTCCACTATTTCTCTTTTTATTTCCCAGTGAGCGCAATATTTAATGTCTCTTTCAACTCTAATTAATGTGCTTCTTGTCTGTTTGGTTATTGTCAATTAACTCATACTCATCATTAACACATGTTCAGTTTGTTCTGTTGCCATCATTTATAATGTCTTTCGCTCAAGCATCCAGTCCAATAGTCCAGCCTGCCAGCCGNTTCAGTTTGTTCTGTTGCCATCATTTATAATGTCTTTCGCTCAAGCATCCAGTCCAATAGTCCAGCCTGCCAGCCGCACCCTTCACTGCTTTGATGCTCGCAGTCACAGATTTTCCTCCCACTGGTCACTTCCGGTGCTACTTGTTGCACTTCTAGCTCGTTATCTATAGCTTCATGTCGCACAATCGCCCAGACCCCCGACTCTCATAAAACTCATCAATTTGGAGGCTCGACACGCTTTTATAGTCACTGGCCTTGACCTGGAAAGTTCACTGCACTCCGAGTCACGCTGAGAGAAACTAGAAAATTTTTCAGATAAATGCAGCAATTTAATCTGCTGAAGGTCAGGAGCGCGCGAGTCACAAAAGGTTTATCACGGCACCAGGTGGAAGAATGCACAGCGGCACACTTTGTAAGCAAAAACCCTGATAGGATTCTTGCTCTCCTGTCATTCAAACATTCCTTAGTCACTCGCCACCTGCTATATCACTTCTCTGTCCTCTTCTGCCCGTGCGTACAAAGCAACGAGCGCATAATACTAAATTAAAATATAAAACATTTATACCATTCAGGTGAAAATTATCATCTTGTAGCAAATATTCAGAAGGAATACAAATTTGGTTTGAAGTTAAACAACAGTTATAATAATTGATGTTTAAATTACTTCCCTTATTCACTAAATTACATTCCCTTATTCACACTTACTCAAAAGCAACACCTTACACCACCTAAAAATTTCTCTTACAAAATATGATACTGGAAATGATGCTGAAAGTTGCAAATAGTCAGGAGTATATAAAAATAACAGATTACATTACATCAATAGTAATCACACGGGATGCAGAACTTATTACATACCTTTTTCTATTTTTTTGCTCTGTTAATGCAATTAAATAGGTTGGTTGTTGTGTATAATTATGTAAGTGTTTCAGGTAAATTTGATATTCTGAACATTGATAATTTGGGGTTTGTATTATGAAATCAATTGATTTCAGTTGGTGAAGTGGAGCAAGCACTGAGAGATCTCACAGATGAGCAGTTCAAAGCAAAATATGGACATTCGAAACCTCAGCCCTCTGATAGGCTTGTATTCTCATGCCGGGCAGGCGGGCGTGCTCACCAGGCTACCCAGACTGCGCTCTTGCTGGGATACTGCAAGTATGTTCTATTATATAGTCAGCACAGAATATCTTGGCTACTCAAGGTCAGATGATCTGCCACACTCCTGCTCTATAATCCAGATTACCAATTGAAGGCACTGTGATTTTGCCTAGTTTGTGTTGTCCAAACAACCACAGAGAGTCACCCANTAATCCAGATTACCAATTGAAGGCACTGTGATTTTGCCTAGTTTGTGTTGTCCAAACAACCACAGAGAGTCACCCAGAATGTTTCTCAGTTTACTCTAAACATCTTGGTACATCTTGTAAAATTCATTGACTTGTTGCAGTAGGCTCATGTTGTTGAATAAATAAGGGAAGTCTTGGATCTGTATCTTTATTGGTTTATGCTTTAAATTATTGAGGAGAATGGTGGGCTGTTCCAATATATATATAGATATTTTTCAAAATACAGGACAATATTCAGTTTTTCGCTATGAAGAAATTTTTTTTATGTATCTAAANTAATCCAGATTACCAATTGAAGGCACTGTGATTTTGCCTAGTTTGTGTTGTCCAAACAACCACAGAGAGTCACCCACAATGTTTCTCAGTTTACTCTTAACATCTTGGTACATCTCGTAAAATTCATTGACTTGTTGCAGTAGGCTCATTTTGTTGAATAAATAAGGGAAGTCTTGGATCTGTATCTTTATTGGTTTATGCTTTAAATTATTGAGGAGAATGGTGGGCTGTTCCAATATATATATAGATATTTTTCAAAATACAGGACAATATTCAGTTTTTCGCTATGAAGAAATTTTTTTTATGTATCTAAAAAAATATGTTTGCCATGATATAAACAAAAGATAGACATTCAAATGAGGGTGGGTAAGGGAGGGGGGTAGGAGAGATATGTGAAAGATAACTAAGGCCTCGCACAATACGTGATGTCACAGAGGGATGCTATCAGAGACCCACCTCACATTTGCCATAGTTTTCACTACATTTTCATTTTTTAAAATATTGTGTCTTGTTAATTACTTTTACTGACATGACAATACCTATATTTTATCACTGTATGTTAGCAAAACTATTTTTAATTGATTTTACTTGTAATTTTTGTAATATTTTCCCATAATTTTTCAATTTTTTGAAAATATTCAAAATTGTTTGATGGTTTTTAGGAATTACTTTGTAAAATCGCTGTAAGTATTCGTAAAATTAGTGTTTGTAAAATTGTTGATCTGCACATCACATGCATTTTATAATAAAGGTAAGGCAAATATATTTTTCAAATAAAAGTTTGCATTCATTATAAGCACATGAAACTCAAAATTCTAAGACTTTTCATGGTTCCCAGAAGAAGAGTCGTTATTGGTAAATTCTTTTCATGGTTTCCTAAAAGGGTTATTTTGAGAGGGATGTGGAGAGGTGACTGTGCTATTTACATACANACATCACATGCATTTTATAATAAAGGTAAGGCAAATATATTTTTCAAATAAAAGTTTGCATTCATTATAAGCACATTAAACTCCAAATTCTAAGACTTGTCATGGATCCCAGAAGAAGAGTCGTTATTGGAAAAATTGCAATTAAATTCTTTTCATGGTTTCCTAAAAGGGTTATTTTGAGAGGGATGTGGAGAGGTGACTGTGCTATTTACATACAGTAGTTTGCTTTATAATGTGTAACATGGCTCAGTGCTTTTCTCAAATTGGCTATCCTTGAGTGGCCAAGAAATGAAGGCTGATATACATGTTAAAATTTTCCAAGCCAACATTCATGGGTAAAACTTGACAAATCAGACGCTTTTACCATCCGTGCAACTAGTAAAATACGACAGTCATATTTGTATTCTGGGTCATTGAAAAGTGCAGGTCTGGGTTTTATTTGCATATCTAAAAGATGAATGAGAGGTCACAAGAACATGTAATAATTTGGTGAAATGTGACACTGTTCTGCCACAGTTGGCTGATGTGGAACATGCTGATGGTGCTTTGTTTATTCCAGTTTTCATTCCTGAGTGGGGGTGGAAGGCACCATCATGCTTGTGTGAAAGAAGGGCTAATCTGATTGTAGTTGAACCCAACTTGCGATATAACTTGTAATTTTTGAACAGTGAGTTGGGACACACTAGCTTTGAACCCAAATTTAAGAAGTCCATGTTGATTTTATCCATTTTGTACGTAACAGTGAGACATAAATCCTTAACTTTCTTCTCTCAGGTTACAGTCATATGAGTGGCTAATGCATCTTTAGACTCCACAAGAAAACAGCACTGTGTTTTGTATGTATAAAGTGTGTATGTGTGTAATAGAGAGGGAGAAGGATTGTGAGAGAGGCGAGAGATGAGATGGGATGGGATAAGGAAGAAGAATGAGAGAGATGGGAGGGGAATGAAAGCAGTTACAACTAATGTAACATTTTCTCAATCCACTACTTTTTTCTTTTTTTCCAGTTCGTTCAACTACAAAGGCAGTTGGACAGAGTGGGAAAAGCGCTCCAAAAAGTAGCGGTATTAACAGTCTCTGTGCTGGATAAGTGGCCTAATTTTTTAAAAATTAGTTACTGCACAGGTGAGGAGTGAACTCGTGAATTTGAACTTTCATTAATTTTAGTAACTGTCTGTCGTACACAATTTGTTTTTGTTGCAGGTTTCCTGTTCAAATTTGGTTATTTGCAACACCTATTAGTATGTGCATTCCAAGAATTATTTTTTTTTTGTAAATTCAAAGCAGTCTCAACATGTTGTAACAGTATCCAAGAATAGTTATTATAAAATTTATGAGTGTGTTAAAACTGGTTTCTTATTAACCCAAAATCAATTTAGTGTATCATTTTAACAGTATCCAAGAATAGGACACAGTTTTAGCTTGCCATCATGTTTGCAATGCACTTGGAGCGAGTGCCTGCCTTAGTAGAAAGTCAGTGCAACATACTGATCATATGGTCATGTCATATCTGTTGAAGAGTACAGATGTCTTGAGTGAGAGGTGGAGGGCACTTGGTTAAACTTTTATTACAACAAATATACCAATGGAAATACCAAATACTCTCATCACTATGACTCCTGGAACAACCGCCTTTTTTTTGGTGAACTGTAAAATATTTAGTTAAAAAAGTAAAAATTTGAAGGAAATAGGCAGAAAAATAAATTAGTTGAATTTTAATTTTGGTCACTACTATTGCAATTCTCTTTGCCACTGATTTAGGACTCAAAAAAAGAGAAAGATGAAGAAGAATAGAGAACAACCCCCTACACTTGACTGTCAGTCCCTTCTATTGTCACCAATGTATANAAGAGAAAGATGAAGAAGAATAGAGAACAACCCCCTACACTTGACTGTCAGTCCCTTCTATTGTCACCAATGTATACCTGCTGTTACATACTTTATACGCCTGGGTAAGCGATTGTCCTTTGTGAGACTGCATAATAATAAAAACACTGTAAGAGTGTGCAAAGCAACATTTTTTTTTAATATTTTGAATCAAATATGAATCAAAGCCTCAAAATATCAAATTTTGAATATTATAACGGTAGTCAATATATGATTTGCATTTTTTCTAAACACATTTAACAAACAAAAAAAAAAAAAAAAATAGAGCCAAAAGCACTGCAGCAGGTTCCAGATTTTATAACAAAGATTCATGGTTTGTGGGAGTCACTTTGTAAAAATCACTATCAATGTAAATGCAAAATTGGCAGTTTTTAACCCGTCCAGAAACAATAAAATTGCATTTTTTATAGTGAAGTTAGTGTTTTATTATCTTTTGCATGAAACTGAAATATTTCTTACATGAATCACTAATTTATTNTTTTTATAGTGAAGTTAGTGTTTTATTATCTTTTGCATGAAACTGAAATATTTCTTACATGAATCACTAATTTATTACAATGGAAAATCACAAGCTGTATTATTGAAATAGTAAGACATTATTAAAGGAACATTAGAAGATACCCTTAAAGTGTAGTTTTAATATCTGCTTGTCACAATAAAAAGTGTAAATACTGAGCTAACTTGAGTAGGAAACTCATTTCATACAGNTAGTTTTAATATCTGCTTGTCACAATAAAAAGTGTAAATACTGAGCTAACTTGAGTAGGAAACTCATTTCATACAGCAAATACATCTGTCTACTGTGCCAGGTATGTGTTCTTTTTCTCTCTCATAGCAAGTAATGGCCGTTAGCTGTTTTTGGGTATATTATCACGTGTTTGTCCATACTAAGTTTTAATATCATTTGTATATTTTGATAGCATGGGAGTTGAAATAACGACAGTAGAACCTCTCTATTTTGAACTTATTTCTAGTAACCGACTCCAATCCATCACGTGAGACGAGAGAAAGCCAGGTGCATTTATGCTTCCTCAATTCTAGTCTTCTCCTTTCTCCCCCCCCCAAGCCCCTTGTTCCTTACTTCTACTGGGTTCATCCCTTTGGGTTCATCAGATGTAGACAGACTGTTCTTCAGTGTGGTTCTGTTACCTAGGTTTCAGAAAGTAGAGTTTGCATACTGTATGAATGCCATGAAAGTGCAGTTTCACAGTATCTCAAAACAGAGGTTTGTAATTTAAGCTTAATGTGGAATGTTGGGTTTCATGTGCTGTATAAACAGTGAAGTTTCATTTTCGTTTGTAAATATGGTGCTGTAAAAGTATGCAGGTTCCATAGTTAGTTTTTAAGGGGTGTGCGAAGATTCAAATAGTTGCAAATAGTAATTTACAAATGATCCACATTCGAACTTGAAATAAATAATTCAGTAAGGGAGTGACGAGATTTGGGCGGCTCTTAACAGCGAGGTCTTGAGAGTTGATGAGGGTGATTGAGGTTAGTATAGAATAGAGCCGGAATGAAAGGGTGGGGGAAACGGGGGATCCCAGAGAAAACCGCCAACCAGCGGCATCGTCCGGCATGATTCCCACATGCAAAAATCCGGGGATTGAACCCAGTTCGCCTTGGTGGGAGGCAAGCAGGCTAACAACTCAGCCACCATGGCCCCTTTATTTAAATTCCAGTTTCACATGGTTATTTGTTTGACTGTTAATGCCTACTCATGTTAAATTTCATTTATATAATCAATTCATGGTTACTTCACATCTTTCTGAAGCTCTGCTAAAGTTCTAATTCCAAGATATTCATTNCATTTATATAATCAATTCATGGTTACTTCACATCTTTCTGAAGCTCTGCTAAAGTTCTAATTCCAAGATATTCATTCACCTCATTCAAATTAAGCTTAACTAAGTCTTGAAAACCCCACCATAGGACTACGCACCACATTCGTGCGCACTCAGTTGTAATATTTTGCATGAGAACTATTTCTTACCAGGCATTACCAACACACATACTTTCTCATTGTTTTTATTAATATTATATATAACTGAAGCATAAATTATAGATAAAAATATAAATAACATTTTAATTTAACAAAAAAAAAAAAGTTACTTATATGAACACGAGTAGAAAACGTTGCAGGTGCACGGCATATTTAGGAACTAACTAAACACGTCAAGGTTTGGTTGAAAAAGAAAGCGACGAAACTCCGAATAGACTATAATTTTATTACATAATTATTAGAGCCAGATCATTACTGATCATGATGACTAGTCATTTTTATAATTTTTTTTTTTTTTCCATTTGTAGCAAGGTAAAGTCAACCAAACTAGTCAAATTTGATCTACCAAGCATTTACCGTATTCACCTGAATATAAGACTATAATTTGTTCCAAATTTCACTTTCAAAAACTTAGGGGTAGTCTTATTTTTGCATTACAAAATAATTGAGGTTAATATTTATGTATGGGTAATAGCAATAGCACTTACACTTAGTTCATGGTTTCCAGAGAAATATTTTAATCTTTCGAAAAACACAAGTGTGGTTAATATTATCAAAATATATAAAAAACAATCACAACAAAAAATGGTTAACTTCGTTTTTCTTCCAATAGGCTCTGTTAGTGGTCTTTAATCCAGGCGCGCAGATATTTTTTATTATTGCAAAACCATCAGACAAAAATATTGGTATAATTATTAAATATGCATAAATAGTGCAGTGCAGTGCATTACATTACATTACACTAGCAGTTATATTTGGTTAGGTTGCGTTTACCAAAGATACAATGGTAACATGGTGGTAAACTAAACATCTTGTGATCTAGAGCAGCTACGTGATCACCAAAATGGCATCATAAACAAAAGTGGTCAAAGTTGTTTGATGACCAACTTTAGCGCTGAAGTTCAAAATTCCCAAAGTGAATACGTCTGTGGTTGTACATACGAGATAGTAGCTGTACTAATTTATTTTTCCGTACTTTGTTTACTCCTGGTTGAAGCCGTATTCTGGTTTTGCATCAAACGTATTGGTAAATGAGTGACCACATCAGGAGATTATCGGCATCGCAACTAAGAAAATTTGAACGTCTTAGTTATAATGCAAATATTAAACTAATGGTGGTTCGTATGCAAAAATGAATAACAATTGTGCTGCAGCCACAAATTTTTTCCGTTACTGAAGCAAATGTTCGTGAGGATCATGGGATATTCTACTCTTGAGTTTTTTTTTATCATCATGGCCTGTCAATAAGTATTTGTGGCAAAATTGAATTTTTCCCATTAGCAAAGGGTGAATACCCAAAGTCAATCTACGGGAACCAAGAGAACTCGTAAAATCAACATTGACTGTATTTACAAAATATATTGTGCCATTTCACTACGAAAGTTGTGCAAAATCAGCCTACATACAATTTTAACACTTTTTTTGAGTATAGTGGTTGGGTCAGAATCTGTCCAAATTGCAATAACAACCCCTTAAAAATGAGTACCCTTTACTTGGGTACCGTGAAAGGTCATAGTTTTGTTTTGAGAGTTGCCTGCAACAGAATTTGGTGTATGTAATCTATAAAAGTCTGATTTATCCAAGTGGGCAGAAAACATNTTTGAGAGTTGCCTGCAACAGAATTTGGTGTATGTAATCTATAAAAGTCTGATTTATCCAAGTGGGCAGAAAACATAAAGTCTTAGAAAAATAATGACTTACTACTTCACCACATAAATTTGATAATAGAAAAATCAAATGATTTTGCCTTCTAGCAAGTTATTTTAATATGCTAACACAAATTTTCAGTTCTTGTTTTGGCATGTGCCTGAACATGTGGAATGTACCTGTTAGACCCCCTCCACTTTTCCACAAATTCGTGGGGAAGATGGTCTGATAGCTACCTTTTCCAAAAAAAAATGAGATGAGTTAGAGGTTAAGGGTTGTGACAAGTTGCAGTTGAAGGTAGTCTTCCCCTCCCGTTGTAGTTGTGATGTGCTGTATTCTGCAGTAAATAGGACGATGAATAGAGGTTTCCTGCCTTTCAACAACTTGCAAAGAGGGAGGATGCAAGGATGCCACACTTGTTGTAGGCAGTGACTTCCGCTCTCACCAGGCGTGCAAAGGGAAGGACGTGATAGCACGCCCAAAGAAAGCCGAAAGAGCAAAGTGCTTCTTTCCCACTTGCAAGGTATGCAGAGCAAGGAAGCAAGTTCACACCTAACTCTGTCGAGCAAAAGCCAAATGGATTTTACTGTATAGGGTACAGATTAGTACAGAAAGTACTGTGGCAACAATGAATTAACTGAAACCAACATTGTGGTCTTCTTCATGAATTATTGCCACTTACAGCTTTACAGAATGTTGATTCTTTATCTTGCTTTTCTCAGGGGACTGTTTCCATACATCCAGGATTTCAGAGGATGGGGAACTGACATGTATATCAATGAATAGAACTAGGGATGGGTCGGTTCGGTTCTTCGGTTCCAATTTATACCGGTTCCTGAGGTTTGACTCGGAACCGGTTTCAGGTTAACAACAATTACTCGGTTCTTGGTTCTGCACAGCAATGGCAAAACTCTGTTGTTACAAAAATAATTATGGTATTTACTCATGAATAGCACGCCCTTTTTCCCCAACATAAAGGAAAAAATTTCTGGGGTGGGAGCTTTACACTGAAAAACAATTAAGGAGTGGTAGTCGTAAACTGTTCTGCGATGTTTGGAAGGAAGTGTATGGGATTAGTCTGTTATCTCATCTCTTGCTCTTACATCAACACTCCTCTCCCTTTTCTCTCTCTTAACTCTCAGCCCTCCGCCGCCGTAAACAACACTGCTAGCCGATCGATACATTCCTCCAAGCCTTCTTTGTTTGGTAGGATGGCCGTGGACTGAGAGTAGGAGAGGAAAAAAGAGACGTTTTTTTTTTTCAAGGTGTCGCATTCCAGCACGGCCAAAAAAAAAACCAGGGAGTCACTGTGTAAAAGAGGCAAAAAAAAAGGGCCGCCCAGACACCATAAAAGAAGCAAAAAAAAGATAAGAAATCCGGCCCACAACAGCTGTTGACCTTCTTTTAACGGACCTTTGTAGTTTACCTTTATAGTTCATTTCATATAAGAAGGCCACATTCTGACAGTCAGTGAGTGGCAACTTAATATATTGAAAACAAATAACCTGCCATTTACAAAATCCTGTATCAGCTGATGCACGAACGAACAAAAGTTAATATTACGTTGGCTATTCTGAGAGCAGTGCCGAAGCACATCACACAAGCAGAAGATACGCGGATAAGAAAGAGTTCGTAGATTAATTAATACATTTTATTTTACGTGGTCATAAAACAGCAGTTTTTAGTTTTAGAAACGAAACTTCGTGATAAAATAGTAATGTATAGGTGTTCAAAATGAGATGCACAATAAAACGATACGTATCCAAATGTGACGAAAAAATCCAAAGTTTCCAGACTCTCAAACCAGGTGCTGCCATCTTGTGAGTTAAAAGCGCACCATCATTTGCAATATGCCCTTCCATGCCATCTGTTATCCATATCCCGAACTACACCCAGAAACATATTATAGTTTTGTTGTTTAAAATAACGTATTCACGCGCATATACAAATAATTTTATTTTCCCGCGAGCTCTGTATAATTTTTAAAGTAACATATATTTCGTGTACCGCGTTTACGAACGACCCTACACACGTCCACCAAGTTCCGTTTACGAATGCAGCGCCACCCAAGCAGTTCACCAATTGCCACACGGAGCAGCACGTCCTGGACGCTCTGACTCGCCACATCAAAGCCTATTCTTGACACGCCTGTTGATGGCGAATGGATACATAAACAAAAAGACACGGCGATTGTCAACTGTCAAGAATGTGGCCTTCTTATATGGTACACAGTATATCATACAGCACGCCACAATGTTTTGGTTTGAGGGCCATGAGTTATTTAATTAATGTATTTTCCAAACATATCACAATCATTAATGTAAAAAAGAATAATTTTTTACATATTTACTAACCTTAAATAAATTTTATACAACAAGTTTATATGTATACATTATAACTTATCTTCACACTTTGTTACTGTTCAATTCTTCCATATAACAGTTAAATAAAACATTTAATGAATTTGACCTGCATTGGTCTAATAAAGTTGCAAGTAAAAGGTAAGTATTCAAAATACATAGAACCGAATACTGGAACCGATATTTAAATTGTAGAATCGGCACCGGAACCGGAATTAACATTTTTGGTTATTCGACCCATCCCTAAATAGAACTATAAAAAAAATATTTGAAAGGCATGTTTACCATTATATTTGTTCACAAAAATAAGCTTCTCTGATAGAAAATGTTGGCTTTGAGGTATGATCTGCTTAAATATGGTTATGATATACGAGGTTAGGAACAAAAGTAAATATGAAAGTCTTGTTGCCTGTTTCCATTGACTGGAATTAATAATTAAAACATTAATTCAAAACTGCAAATACATAAGTTGTGCTTTCGTATGCCATATCAGCTCTTAATGCATAATTTTTTTATTGTAAACCCAGCATGAACCAGCACCGGTCTCGTGTTGTATGGTTAATTTACCTATTTTCATTTTGTGACTTTGTATTAAATTTTACGGTGAAGATGTCAAAAAGAACTTCAGATACGCCTGTGGGTAACTGCGCTAAAAATAACACTTGTCACTATCTGTAAAACAAAAAGTGAAATTACTTCAGAAGTTTGATTGTGGTGTGCCTGTGCAGCCATTAACAGAACAATATGGTTTTGGAACTAAAACACTTGAAGAAGCGTTTTAAATTGCAATTTGTTCTCGTGCTGTCTCATCCTTGTAAAATCTTGTCTAAAGATAAGATGGAAATTGCGACTATGTTCCCTCATCATGAAGATGGTTTTAAACAGTTGGAAACATTATTTCGTTACATACAGCAGGTATTTATATAATTATCTCTAATAAATTTAGTGTTTATTTATAATGTGCTGTCCAAACACTAAAACTTAAAATTCCTAAATTTGAAATACCATTGGTCTCGACGATTTCGGATAAAGGCTTGTGCACCTCTACTGCAAATAATTCATTATAAACATTTCACTTGAACTCACCTAAATAATGAACNACCAACATAACCTCAGATTATAACTTAAAATTCCTAAATTTGAAATACCATTGGTCCCGACGATTTCGGATAAAGGCTTGTGCACCTCTACTGCAAATAATTCATTATAAACATTTCACTTGAACCCACCTAAATAATGAACAGCACACAGTACAGTGAAAACCCTTTCAAGGAAACACAGGAACAAAGTGTAAATTTTGAGGGAAAGCTTTAAAATTTCATCTACATACCTAATTTCCTGTATTTCGTGTTTCTTCTGCAGTAAACACTTTCCAGTTATAAGAAATTAAAAATACAATTACAGTATGACGTCAATCTTTAAACCACACACAAAACAAAATATGCCAGATTTTGACTTAAATTAAGTAAGGCTCCATCCACTAAGGACCTGGCTACNTAATTTCCTGTATTTCGTGTTTCTTCTGCAGTAAACACTTTCCAGTTATAAGAAATTAAAAATACAATTACAGTATGACGTCAATCTTCAAACCACACACAAAACAAAATATGCCAGATTTTGACTTAAATTAAGTAAGGCTTCATCCACTAAGGACCTGGCTACAATTGACACATAACTAACATTCACAGTTATAGCGATAGTATTAGTTTATGTTGCTATATTTAGTACGGAAGAAATTGAGTTTTGAATAATTGGTAGCAGTATTTTGTCAAAAATAAATATTTTTAATTGGTCTGAGAAATTTTTAAAATAAATTATTTTCATTAAAATTTTTGCTATTAACATTGCTTAGAAACATACTAAACTTCCGTGGTTGCGATTATCCAAAAATAAACAAAAGAAAATATCCGCCGAAGAATGAAGTAAAGATACATACTTTCTGGATTCGTAACTAATTTTTTTTTTCATTTGATAACATAGTTTAAATGCCAGAGCTTCTGACAGGCTGAATATTGATGCACAGCGATAGTAACAAGGAGAGTTAAACCAAGTTGAACTTTTCTTGTTACTATCATTGTGCTTATTGCTATGCACGGTTGTAGCCAGTCTAACTGAAAACAAGCAGTTTAAATATTATGTATATCACTGTTGTGTTTATAGCAATTGTGCCTATAGGGGGGGGATTCTTAACTTTCATATAAAAATTATGTAATATTTTGTCAAAATAAATATAGCATGATCCAGTACTAATATTAACAAAATAAAAAAATCACTCAAATTTTTTTTCTCTCTTTTTGAACCCTTCACATTTTTTTTTTTTCTACATTTGTCCTACAATGTGCAGCATTTTCTGTGATGGTTCCACGGTTATTGATAATCGTGTTAAGCGTGCTAACTGGAATGCATAGTAGTACTTTTGCAAGATAAACACGTGTACCCTCAAGCTTGTTGATCTTGGATATTATTTTTAGTTTATCTGCAACTGAAATTGTTTTATGCACTTTTAAGTTCTCCATTGNGGCTTGTTGATCTTGGATATTATTTTTAGTTTATCTGCAACTGAAATTGTTTTATGCACTTTTAAGTTCTCCATTGTTGTTCACAATTAAAAAGGTCATAAAATACAAAAAAGTACATCAGATGTTAGGTTTAAATTAAAACAACATACTGCAGACGTATTTATTTACCAGACAATAGCTAGATGCATGTTAACNCAGATGTTAGGTTTAAATTAAAACAACATACTGCAGACGTATTTATTTACCAGACAATAGCTAGATGCATGTTAACATTTATCGTAGGAAATCTCCAGAGAATTGGAGACATAGGTTAAGGAGAGAGAATTTTGATGTGGATACAGATATTGTAGTGTTACCACTTGAACTATTGAAGGGATAAATATTCACAGGTCGCCATNCAGATGTTAGGTTTAAATTAAAACAACATACTGCAGACGTATTTATTTACCAGACAATAGCTAGATGCATGTTAACCTTTATCGTAGGAAATCTCCAGAGAATTGGAGACATAGGTTAAGGAGAGACAATTTTGATGTGGATACAGATATTGTAGTGTTACCACTTGAACTATTGAAGGGATAAATATTCACAGGTCGCCATNCAATTTTGATGTGGATACAGATATTGTAGTGTTACCACTTGAACTATTGAAGGGATAAATATTCACAGGTCGCCATCTTGCTTTGAGGTGCGTTCCAGGTGCACAATGTAAAATAAAGTGTTCATGCATGCACTAAATTACCAGATGTTACCCCATCGAACATCTCGTACACAATTAGAAAATTTATTTCAGTACAAAGGTTTACTAATTTGTAGTAATTTTCTGTGATGGAGAAACAAAATGTAAATAAACCATTTGTACTTTTTTTTTTTTCAATGTGTTAAATGCGGGAACATAAATTTTGTGATGCAATTTGAGGGAAAGTGTTACATCACTTCTTATGGCGCATGAATGGGACATGAAGAAAATGGTGCAAATTGTGGGAAAAAAGTAAATACTCAGAACACAAATAAGAGATTTCACTGTATATAATTAATTGTAAGCCAACACAGAATGCAAGCCACCCTAAGCTTTCAAATTCTCTTAAAAAGAAAATAAAATGACATTGAACGCAAGCCAAATTTTTAACGTGTTGTGTGCACTCGACTAGCTGAGAGCATGCGGAGAGTTAATTAATTGGGCAGTTTTTAGGGTGGGCGGGATAGAGAAAGGGAAGTGTCAGCGGTGGGAGGAGTAAAACAGTCTGCCCCTCTGCAGGCTCCTTTCTCTTCCAAACCAGTCAGCAACAAGAGGAAGGGTGCCATACTGGTTGCTAGGCAACTAGCTCCCACCCCACCAGCCATATAAGGGGAGGAAATGAGGAGACAGCTGGGCTGTGCCGAGTATCGCAGAGGACAGCCGAAGCTTACTCAATCCAGGCACCATGTCTACTCTTCACGTTGGCAATGTTGTGCATTAGCAACAACTGCCTTTTGAAGTGATTAATATGACTTTACTTAAAAGAAACCTATGATTTTGATTTAGTGATTAAAATTTATTTCTTTACAGTCTTCAATAAATTATCATTCAAAACCACATCCTCTGATTTTCCTACACGTCTGTGCCTGTTGTGAGTTGTGCGGTCTTAGTTCTTACGCTTTATTTGGGGACAAAAGGTGTCAAATAGACCCTTACACGCATGGTAATTCTTACAAGTCCCTGGATGTTTAAACAATTTTTGACAAGGGGAGGTCATGTATATGCTCCTGGGGGTATTATTTTGATCAGAAGATGCTGGCTATTGAGTTGCACAATTTATAAACTAAATATTAATTTTAGCTTTATGCGAGTTACAATTAAATACAAACTTTACAGGAAAACATCTTTGCAAAAAANAAACTAAATATTAATTTTAGCTTTATGCGAGTTACAATTAAATACAAACTTTACAGGAAAACATCTTTGCAAAAAAATAATTGCTGTTTAAATTTATTGAGTAGCATTTTCAGGAAAATCCATTTGCTTTGAAATACTAAATGGGTGNAAAAAATAATTGCTGTTTAAATTTATTGAGTAGCATTTTCAGGAAAATCCATTTGCTTTGAAATACTAAATGGGTGCAACTATTGTAACAGATAATCTTGATAAAATTTCTGTGATAGAGCTGGAAATATGTAAGAACGACTAAGTACTGTAGCAGGTTACTGCTGCATACTTCATGAATTTGTCAGAGGTCAGCCTCAGTGGAGCACTCGACCACTCTGTAGTGTGATGTGTTTGACAGGATCGCACCCGCAGCACATTGCTAAGAACTGAGATCACATGATTAAATTATTTAATGCTTCATGTACACACAATCATTGCGTGAAATCTTAAGTGATGGTACTAAAATATTTTTGGATCAAATCTGATAATTTTATTATTATTTACATAGGAATTTTGTTGAGACCACCAAACTTTTTTGGTGGATACAGTTTCTCAGTACATGCATTTTTGGTACTTAAGAGTATCCACTGTACATTTAAAGAGAGATAAAGAAGAGACAGAACTGAAGATACTTTTAAATATTTGGATTTGCCTTTCAGTTTTATGAATGTGTAAGAANGAGATAAAGAAGAGACAGAACTGAAGATACTTTTAAATATTTGGATTTGCCTTTCAGTTTTATGAATGTGTAAGAACTACTCCTTGTACAAAAAAAATGACACTTTAACTACTAATTCTGTATTGATAAATAAATTACTTCCACAACATACAAGAAGCTGTAGGAAATTATTACATCTTTATAGACAATAGACTGTAAAGAGAACACAATAATTACACTGTCATATTAATTCAAACAAAGTTTTTACAGTTTTAAAGGATTAACGTATTTACAACTGTACAGATAAAGGATAGTTGCAAATGNGAGATAAAGAAGAGACAGAACTGAAGATACTTTTAAATATTTGGATTTGCCTTTCAGTTTTATGAATGTGTAAGAAGTACTCCTTGTACAAAAAAAATGACACTTTAACTACTAATTCTGTATTGATAAATAAATTACTTCCACAACATACAAGAAGCTGTAGGAAATTATTACATCTTTATAGACAATAGACTGTAAAGAGAACACAATAATTACACTGTCATATAAATTCAAACAAAGTTTTTACAGTTTTAAAGGATTAACGTATTTACAACTGTACAGATAAAGGATAGTTGCAAATGNAAATTCAAACAAAGTTTTTACAGTTTTAAAGGATTAACGTATTTACAACTGTACAGATAAAGGATAGTTGCAAATGTCTATTCACTGCCGTTCTCGTTGGAGAGTTTGTTCTTGACCATTTCTTTGAACTGGCTGAGGATCCTGTTCTCTCTTTTCTGCCGTTCTTCCTTGCTAAACATAGCCAATGCCCGCTTCTCATCTGCCGAGTAGATTTGGTTCTCCTTGCGGATACGTACAGCCTCCATGCGACGATGCCTGTCGACAAATTGAAAGAGTCAGACCACATCAACCTGATCAATAACACTGAGCTGAATTCTATCTTGCAACTTTACTACTAATTTCAGAAAAATTACCCATCCTACCTTCCTGAGAATTGGTGGTTTAATAACTACTATAGATTACTTCGTGAGACATTTAATACTATGCCTTCTTGCTTCGGTAGATCTAAACATTCTAAAAATGAAACTTTCAAATTGGCACATTTGTTCACCAACATTTGCAGGGAACGTCAGCCCTTTCACAGCAGGTAGTGTGATGGCGACAGGTTGACAGCCTTTTTTGCTAAGGTATGCTCAACTTGAGCTTTAGCAGCAAAACTGAAGGAAAAGCCAAACATCCCACATGCAAACAGAGCAAGAGGACCCTGCTGGCAGCTATGTATGCAGGTAGGAACTGGAAAACTTTGTAGTTTTAAAACTAAAGAAGCTGTACAGTGGCTTCTGTATCTACTGAAACACTGTATCCACCGAAAATTTTCAGTGGTCCTGGCAAAATTACTACATAAATAATGTTTTAATTAAAATTATCTGCTATTATTGTTTTTCACATATTGTATTGATCTTTCGGCCTCATCACTTAATATTAGTGATGTCAAATTTGATTCCTTGATTCTTGAAGAACCGAGAATTGGAAGACCAAGAATTGAAGCATTAAAAACCAATTACTACAAACAGATAACCTATCACCTCTCCAAAACGGTTTAAAATTACTTGATTTATNTAAAAACCAATTACTACAAACAGATAACCTATCACCTCTCCAAAACGGTTTAAAATTACTTGATTTATGCCAATAAATGAATCACTGTTGGAAAATTATTTTGTGCGTGAAAAAATTAGATGCGGAAATAATCTGAAAATAAAATGATGCTGGCCGTGTTCGAATACATCATTTAATATATTAGTATTTAGGAGCTTCAGTTTGGTCGCCGTCGACAATCACTTATTTAAAGATGGTCGTGATTTGTTAGTTTAGTATTTTAGCAAGTTTTGTTACATACTAAAAATTAAATAAATACTAATGTACCAAGTACGTCATTATTTTGTCGACTAATTCAGGTCGCGTGACCTTTCAGTAAACTAAAAGTGCTAATTTGAACACTGCCTCACTTTTTGCATGACCTATACTTTACACGCTCAAATAAAAAGTGCTTAAAAACCTACCACATAGCAGATGATTGCAACGTTTCTACAGACAGGATTTATATAAAGAACATAGCATTTTATTAATTTGCACGCAACAGAAACTAACTTTTTATTCCACTCATGGAATATTCACATTTGCACTGTGCCTTTTGTGGCTTTGATATGAAGTTTCTTCGTTCACAACATCATAAATTACGTGTGCACACTTCACTGTTTACGTTGACTTGATAAGGAAGGAGAAGAAATTATATTTGTACAGTTGTAATATTTCCAAGAAAAAAAAGTGTTATTGTAAAAGGAAACTAAGTTTCTCGACATCTTACGACTTTGGAACGACCATCTGGCGTCTACCATGATTGCTTACTAGTCTACTAGCACGTTGGCTTAATATGGCGGCAGCACTGATAGTATAGAAGCAAACAAACCATGCCATTCAAAAAACAAAACACATGCGTTTGGTTATAACAAGAATAATATTTCCATACGATCATTTTTTAAAAATGAGCAGTGTAATTTATCTGTCTTCCAAATAAAATGTTTGCGAAATGCCTTTATACGTAGAAGCAATAATGGAAATTTTTCGTCCTTTTCCGCAGGAAAATTTATTTTCAGTCCCGCCCAAAATTTTCCTTGCTCAAATCTCATTCCCGCCCCGCTATGTTTTGTTTATGGTAAACACCAGCCTGTTATAGTACTATGAATCTACATCCTGCAATTATTGTGCCTATCAGTTGCATTTGACGAATTTTTTTTTTTAAACTTAATTTTTTTCATTGTGCTATTCTTGGAAACTTTTTAATAATTTAATGCATTCGTGAACATTTATCATGGCAAGTGAGGTTTGGAATTATTTTCGAATAAACTGCATGGATGAAAGTTTTACAGTATGCTAGTCATTTTACAGAAAAATCTACGAGTTTCAAAGTTGATCTTAGTGTGATAAGCATGTGTTACTTTTGAACTTCGTTATTTGGTAAGATATATGTTTTCAATGCCTGTTTATATTAGTTCATATGCCTCTTGAACTTTTTGGATTTTCATATCAATATGCTTCCACTGTTCAAGTGATATATTAGTAATACTCGTAATGTAGGCCTAGTTTAAATAACTAAATTTCACACCCTGCTATACAGTATTTAATTCTGTACAGTAATTGTGTGTAACTAAAGGAATCACGATTTTTGGAATCGAGATCGAGAAAAAGTGGAATCGTTAAATCACTACTTAATATTATATGCAATGATTGATTGTAAATGAAGCAGTATCACAGTTGTTAAAGTTGCAGGGATATCCTGTTAAGCACACTGCAACAGAGCGGTAAAGTGCTCTGCCGAGTCTGACCTCTTGCAAGGTCACAGCTGTCACAGAGTTTGCGGCGATAAACTACTATGGCATAGTGCCATTCTTACGTTTCCAACTTTATCCCAGGTTGCAGAAATTTCATCAAGATTATTCGAGCCACTTATGCCAGATGCACTAGTGATACAATCTCCCCATCAGGCAAGTCAAGCAAAGCCAGTTCTCAGCAAGTGCTGGATACCACCCGCACACAGGAACTCTCCCAACTTTATTTATTTTCCAAGGGAGGACCTAACCCTGCTGAATATGCCCAAGCCAAAGGATAGTGTCGTCAAGTTGTAGCGCCCCCCAGAATGCCAGATGTCTCGGTGTTGTCTCACCTCGTCTTGTACACTCAGCAGCTTGCTCTACCGCAGCCCTGATAGAGCACTCTGTTCCCGAATTCTCTACGAAGACCATACCGTCTCTATATGTCTTCAACCTCTTACATACACATACTCCACTTTGGAGCTTCCCCCCCAAGTTCCTTCAGAACAACACTAGTCAACAGTTAGGGTTTGAGCCATTCTCACAGCTACTTAATTTAGTTGCTCTGCCCACAGGTCCCCCAGCTGTTTTAACATAACTTCTGCCGGTTGCTTGAGAGTCACGAAGGCCTACGAGTTAGTACTGGTCACTGTGTTTATTTTTTCGAGAATAAATCAGTTAGAGTCTAAACCACTGTGTTCTAATTCTAGGGGGAGTTGTGTACCTCTCTCTGCTACCTAGTAAATGCCACCCCTCAAGGAAGAGGCAGGTGACTGCACTTTTATACCCAATTTCTGTTAAAAGAGTAGGACTGCGGGTTCCCTTAACCGGGCACTTCATACGTCATAAAACACCACAGATTCGCCGGCCACCCATACTGTGGACCAAGTGCGCAAAGGCACTTAGTGCAGACGTACAGTAGAGTTCCCTACTAGGTACACTCTGCAAGGTAGCAATTAGGCCACCCAAGATAGCTAACCCACTCCATCCTTCGCATGCAATTTGCCGGTTGGAGTGCCAGTCCTAACGAGGAGTGACCTGATCACATCCAAGCGACTCAAGACTAAGCGATAGAGCCACCCAAGTCCGCTAATCTACTCCATCCACCGCGTGAAAGCCGCCGGTTGGAGTGACAGGACTGATGTAGCGTCACTTGATTGCCTCAGAGTACTCTTAGTTAGGGACCCTGCCCCTGCTTTGTTGCAGTTGGACCATACAACCTATTCCATGCCCTTCATCTGAACAGGAGGGACAAAGTGGGCAGATAAGTCAGCTACAGCTCATACAGCCAATCAGCTGTCAAGCAATCCATCCCAGTCAGCTTTCAGCTACTCCACCCCTCGGGATCAGGCAGAAGCCGCCTGCCGACTGCAGGGGCCTCACCCCACAGTCACTCCTAAACAGCTATTCGAGCCACCCCAGAAGACCAGTGAGACAATGCACTCCATCGTAGTCCGCTTATGCCTTGGACTGCCTGCGAGCTTGGGAATCGCAGATGCCGTCTGCCGACTGTTGATGCCAGCTGCTGCCATCCGGAACCA